>JBAMJR010000037.1:4657500-4667500 GCA_038501785.1 Myoxocephalus aenaeus | reverse complement strand
GTTATGAGCCTCTAATGCAGACATTCTTCCATATGGTGTGTAGTGAAATCCTCCTTTGTTCCTCTTCAAAGACAGTTTATCTTACGGGAGGCGGCGAGGCTGTTTATGCTCTGATTTGTAGCTTCCACTGTTTATTTTAACTTGCAGTGAGGTCTGTGTGTGTGTGTGTGTGTGTGTGTGTGTGTGTGTGTGTGGCTGTTTACACGCTAATGTTGCTTTGCCGGTCGCTTTTGTTTTGCAACTGGAAAACGTGTTTTGTTGTTGTTGTTGTTGTTGTTTCTGGTTCCACCTTCTAATAATGTCTTTATTATACCCAGTCCTCATTTCTGAGTTGGTTTTTGGATACTTTCTGCTTTGCAGAGATGTATTATAACATGTTTATTATATGGAAATCACAGGAAAACACTTGATTGATCCAAACTTATGTCATTCTGATATTGCACTGGAACATTTTCAGGTTATATTTCCTTAGTTTCTACTTTTTCTGCAAAGTGCAGCTGCGTTTTGTTTTCTATTGTTAAACACTTTTAGTTTAACTTGCACACAATAATTTTTTTGTGTTCCCATAATCTCGCCCTGAGGGAATGAAAGCACAGTTCAAATAACAGAGCTGTCAGATAATTGTGATGATTAAGAGCCAGCAGCAAATATGGTATGAGAACTTGTTTGTTGTTGTTGAATATGAGCTCCTTAAAGTGAATCCTTGAGAGTTCAGTCCTGGTTGCTTTATGAGTTTATCCGTCTTGAGTCTCTGGCTGTGTCATTTATAAGAACGATGTGCATCAATCCATTTGTTTGTGTGTCTATAAGGTGGAGAACAACTGTAATACAGCATTATTTCCAGGAATAGTTCCATAATACTTCAAATATATGAATATTGCGATACTTCCATCAGTGGGCCAACAGTGTTTCCTCCTTTTGGCAAAATATAGTGACTTCACAGACGTGTATCTAAATGAAAATCCTCCTTAAAGTCTTAAATCTATGACCAACACAAACCCTCTGACAGTGAACATAGAATAAAGTTGATGGAACATCATGGCGTGTTCTCTTGCTATTATGAGACTTAAGTGGCCGCAGTTGAATCTGGAAAAGCCTTTTTCATTTTGAAATGTGTTTTTTTTATAAAACGATGACATCAGCTGATTTAATTGTGACCTCTTGGTTTGGATGCAGGTCTGGTTCCAGAACAGGAGATCCAAAGAGCGACGGATGAAGCAGCTGAGCGCTCTGGGGGCCCGGCGGCACGCCTTCTTCAGGGGCCCGAGGAGGATGAGGCCCCTGGGAGGCAGGCTGGAGGATCCGGACATTTTGGGACCCGGGGCCTACGGCTACTACGGAGGTGAGAAATAAAGTCCACATATACAGCATTTATGTAAACCGCTCTATTCTGTTAAAACTCAAATGTTGTGTAACTTTAATTGCAACCTTCAGCAGCTCCAACGCGGCTGCACACAGATTGTTCTTTCTCCTCTGAACACTGCACACGTCACCTCAGGGATGCTGATTTGCATGTTTTTTTTCTTGAACATCTATTCATCTCTTGTTGAAGGATTCAACATGCGATCAGTCCTTGATTTGACTCCGACCTTGGCGACTATTCAGCCGCTGCGTGTGCGTTCGACTTCTTGCTGCAGGATTAAGTTGAGAAGTGAAAGCATTAAACCTGCCTGGCTGTCACATGCTGCCACTTAGCTGGACAGCTGGGAGGATACATGCTGCAATCAGACACTTGTAGGGAAAGTGTTGCATCATGGGGGACATTTAAGATGAGAAGACACAGTTTGGATTGAAACTCTTTCAGAACGGAAACCTTCGGAAAAATAGAAATAAAGCACAACACCCTTTTTTATGGGACTTGATTCCTGCGCCGTTCTGCTATAAAAACACTTCAATTTGAGAGTAGATGAAAGCAAATCAGCTATTTCTTCAGCAAATGATTACGGTATAAAACTAAGTAGCACATTAGAGTAGAGGCGTCACAGCACGTTTTGATTATTTCTTTGAATTCTTAAAAAGGCTTTGCAATAATGAATAGAAAAATATGTCAAGTATTCTGCAGGAAAGACGAACATATTAAAATACTTCTCATACCACACTTTAACCTGCGCGCTCAACTGAAGCTGAGGGATTTCTTTTGGCTGGACGAGATGTTGTGAAAGATGCTGGAGGTGAATGTGTCGTTGCACTATTTGTAACATAGAAAGCTTTGCTTTAAATGTTTGTGGCGGAAAGAATATTTCTCGCTATTAAATTGTGAACGTTTCTTTCTACATGAGGTGGTTTTTCCACGTGTGAAATTAATAATTGCAGATTAAAAGGATAAGCTGCACTCTGTATGTTTTATTGTCTAACCGCGTGCGCTGGAACGCGATGTGATCTCCTGTTGGTGAAAAGACTTCTTCAAATCAATATTCCTTTAAAATAAAAAAAGGAGCTTGTCAAGACCACGTAATAAAGAAAAAATATATATAAATCTGGACTTCAGGTTATTAAAGCCTCTGCTGGTCGCCTGGATCAAGAACAAAACAAAACAAACCATTTGGAGACAATAGCAGGTGGGCAGCATGTAGCAACACAACAGCAGCTCCACGTTGAGCTGCAGGAATAAATCAGATGCGCCCGTCATGTGTATCAGCAGTTTTTTCTTTCCTTCATTTTTTTTCATTTTTTCATGGACAGTCTGAGAGCCGTGGGCTTTCTATACAGCTCCTGCACATCTACACCTGAAGGGCCCGGGCATTGGAGGATACAATGAACTGGAGCCGTCAAGGCTGCGAGCGCACAAAGTGTGTGTGTGTGTGTGTGTGAGTGTGTGTGTGTGTGTGGTGGGGGGAGAAGAAAAAAAAATAGGAGGACAAAAACCTCCATCCCTCGCTCTCGTCTCTCTTGCTTTTCACACCCTTTTGTGCCGCGGCAGCACAGGCCCGGTCTGCTCGCCTTTATCCGAGCTCGCTGCTTCCTTATGTTCCTCTGCTGCTGCTTACAGGGACGGATGCTCCTGTGTGTGTGCGTGTGTGTGTGTGTGTGTGTGTGTGTGTGTGTGTGCATGCAGGATTGTAATTATAGCTTGCAGAGCCAACGCCCCCCCACCCCTTTCCCTTCAATCCCCACCCCCCATCACACACATTCACCACGCAGGCCACAACACACGCTCCTTGTTTATTCTCAAGGTCGGCCCAAACTAGCAGGGGCCTGTTTCACGAGATCAAATAATTAGCTTGTTTGCGAACGTCGTGTCGGCTCTTATGGTTTTCTCTTGGTGATTTCCATTTTTTTTTAAAAGCCACGTGCGACAGCAAATGAAGGCAACATTTGTTGATATCTAACCCCTGTTAGCTTGCTGATTCCGGCCTGTTTGGGCTGAGAGCAGGAGTGAGAGGAGCATATGTCGGGAGAGGAGGAATACGTTCTACTGCAACATCTGCAGCAGCGGGAGAAAGTCTGCCATCGATCTCAGTTTAAGGTGCTGTTGGAACAGACTGGGTTTAATGTAACTGGGGCGATTTGGAGCGGTGGGGGTTTGAAAGGAGAATATGGAAGAGGTGAGAAACAGACACACAGGTTTGTGATGGTTAATGCTGCAACATGTGGAGCGTTAAATATTCTCATTCGCTTTCTTGCCGAGAGTTAGATGAGAAGATCGACACCGCTCTCATGTTTGTCCGTCGAATACAACCAGAAGCCGGGTTAGCTTAGCTTAGCTTAGCATAAATACTGGAAACCAATAGCTAGCCTGTCTCTGTCCGATGCCTCTGGTTGCAACAAGAAGAAAATGACTCTGCTTCTCTCTTGATTTATTCCCTCAGTAAACTGAGTGAGTTTATGTCTCAAGCTCTAGTTTCAAGTCTTCTTCAATATTCATTTCGTAAATGATGGTCCATTTAGAGTCAAACAGACCATAAAGCAGAGTATGCTTTAGAGGCGGGGCTACAAGGTGATTGCTACCACGGCGTTGTTCTTCCACTTCATGAAAGTTAATTGTAACATTTTGGTCGGCTAAAAATATTTTTTTATTCAGCGATTAGTTCCGCCCTCTTGTGTCACTTCTTGGTTGCAAAAAAACAAGATGGCGACGGTCGAAGAGGCTTTAAAAGTGGCAGTCTAGGAACCAGTTGGTGACGTCACAGTGATTACGTACACTTCTCATATACAGTTTAATAAACTCGTTATGTTTTGGTCGTGTGTAGCGTCATTTTTATACTTCTGTTTTTGTACACATTAATAAACCACAAGTTGTTGTGCTAAGCTAAGCTAAACGCTTACTGGCCGTAGCTTCATATTAAACACAAACATGAGAGTGGTATCGATCTCCTCGTCCTAACCTCAGTAAGAAAGTGAAGAAGTGCATTTCCTGACGTTAAAGTGGATGGTTGAGCTGCTGTGAGCAACTAAGACCTCATTCTGTGCATGTAGAGCCTCTCTGAGAGACTCCGAGAGGAGCAGCTGCTCGGTTGGTTTTGTCCCAACTTATACTGGACGGATCTCAAAGTGGGTTGGCTCTCAGGATTAAATTCATGTGTGAACTGCTTGGAAACAAGAAAGGCTCTGTTCACCCAAATTATAACAAAAGAGAAAGAACTACCCGTTGAGTTATCTACATGTAGTTTTGGTCCGCGGTCAAACAGTCTTTTTTTTTTTAAATGACCTGGAAAGATCTTAAGTGGCAGCCTTGATAAGAGCTGGTTGAATTCTCTAAATACTAAGTGAAGGTGCTTCAGTGCTTTCTTGTCTCCTTTAGCATAGGACTCACTCGACCATCCTTTACCAAAGGGAAGGAGATAATGCCGTCCCATAATAACATTTAAAGCGATGCACCTTTTGGGACGTCATTAAGATATCGCTGTTTAATCATAAATTGTCGACATATTTAAAACATCCTTCTTATTAAGGCCCTTACAAAGCGATGATATTTCATACAGAACGCAAAGATTACGCTGGGAAAAAGTTGTTACGTTTCGTAATAAGCTTAATTTATTAATGTATTTTTAGCCTTCGCATTGCAAATAAAGGCATCAACCAGTTGAGTTGTGATAATATTTGTATAACAGTTTATTACACCTTAAAAACTGATGTTTTCCGTCGAGGTAAAGAGTTTTGTAAAAGACAGGACGTTTTTCTGGGTTTTTTACTATTTGACATTTATAGATATTTGGAATTTTTGTTTTGTTGCTCTCAGCATTGGAAAGTTCTCTGAATCCACCGACATCAAACATCCTGTACGCAGTTGTCATTGGAAATACCGAAGAAATATTTCTAATGGAAACGGCTCACAGTGAGGTTTATTGATTATCCAGAGAATTACTTTTTTAAAGTCCAATTTTCCAACGCTGTGAGCACCAGACACAAAGAAAACATTCTCTTCTGTTGTACTGGGGTGGGGGCAGAAACCACAGACAAATATCCTAAAACCAGGGACTATAAATACTAAAGTAAAAAATCTGCATAGCTCAATATTACTATCAGTAAGTGAAAAAAAATTCAGGTTTTAGAAATGATTCGCAACCTTTTTGTATTCACGGGAGATTCCCGAGACTCATGAAATAACTAAACTAAATAACAAACAGGAATGAGGCATAAACATGAACACACCTGGAGACATCAAACATTAGTCGGTTTATGCAGAAACCTCTCAGAGGCGTAAACATGTCAGTCAGTGTTAGAGGTGAGGTCGACAATGTTTGTAAAATCCGAGTGTGTGCAAGAGATTTTCTTTGAAAGCATGGAATTTGGGCTGTTTTCTGTCATTAATATGCCGGCTCTGTTGCCGCATGAGAGAGTCGAAATAATTCAGTCGAGAAAAGCGTCAGTCGTGAATTGAGCTTTGCTCGAATGTTGCCGATTAGATTAATCACGTTCTGTGCAGGCGCTCGTGTTCCCCAGAGGATCCGCCCCGAGTTCGACATCCGTCGTGAAAGCGACCGCACAGACGTGGAATCGTTTGCAGCCGTTGCTCCGGCTCGGTGCAAATGTGCACGTGGATACCCGCATAAAGATGAGGGCCTGAACAGAGATCTTGTAAATGATTTGGGGCGTGTGATGCAGTAAAGATGGAAGTGTGGTACACCCGTCAGCTGCTATTGAAGCTATTGATGATCCAAGGTGTTCAGAGAAGCAATGATTCTGTATTTAGAGCTGAAAAGATGGGGGAATTGTAATTGTAATTGATTGCTACAATGGCTGGCAAATTAATTGGGATTTTTTAAATATATTCGACTCATGCTTGAAGTTCTTTTTCAAGAAAAAAATGCTGCTATGTGCATCGTCTGGTTTCTCAAATGTGAGGCTTTTGCCGCTTTTTTTTTGTATAGTTTATATTGCTGTGCAGTTCCTTGCACTGTGTTATGATGATTTATAGATAAAGAAATCAATCGGGTAGCTGCAGCTGGACTGCATGCTGGGAATAAATAGTCCCACGGCCCGGCGAGGTGGAGGAGAAAGAGATGTTGCTGGAAGCTGCGTCAGACATGACGGAGCTGACGGTACCCGGCTCGGAGAAAATTTCATTTTGGGGTTCCTCATCCGGATCCTGGAAGGGGGGGGGGGAGCCGTACGAGTGAGGGAGATGAATGCAGTGTGTAAAAAGGCGAGAGAACTGAGGTGGAGAAGTGTGAGTTGTTTATACACTCAAATGAGGCTGCTGGAGAGCGGTTGGTTGGAAATTGGACACGATCAATTTCACCCGGTGGCCGGTGTGTGCGGGCAAGAAAAGGTGATTTAAAAAAAAACATATTCAAAGTCTAACCCCGTGCTTTTCTCCCGTCCCTCCGCAGAATACCAAGGCGACTATTACGGACCGGGAAGCAACTACGACTTCTTCCCCCACGGCCCTCCGTCCTCGCAGGCTCAGTCTCCGGCCGAGTCCCCCTACATCCTGGCCTCCGGGCCCGGCGCCATGGAGGGCTCGGGCCACCACCCGTCAGACGACCAAAGGTTCACGGACATGATCTCCCACGCGGAGACCCCGAGTCCGGAGCCGGGCTTACCGGGCTCCCTGCAGCCGGTCCCAGGGGAGGCTTACGGGGGCGGACCCAGTCCTCCTTTCTCTTTGGCGAGTAACTCCAGCTACAGCGCTCCCATGTCCCACCAGGGCCAGGAGATGGGGGAGACCGCCGCCTGGTGAAGGGCCGCAAAACCACAGGGACCATTCCTGGGCTGAACGTCAGCCCAGTTAATTCAGGAGATGAGTAAACAAATTAATAAACACACAACACAAAAATCCAGATAAAAAAAAACGTATGGAGGACTTTTTAAATCAAAATTCAAATCACGGACTGATTTTCACGACTGACGAACGGATGGAAAAACGGAATCGAGAACGGGGGACGGCCCGCTGGGGAAAAGTGATATTCGCTGCCCGGTGGACACGCCAAAGCAAATCCCTTCCTGGATTACTGGACTTGAATTATTTAAACAAAAAGAATTTCCACCCAGCAAAAATGCTCGATGTAAAGGAAGGAATCTTCCGATGCACCAGGAACTCGCTGGAAGGAAAACGCCAAAGGGGACATCTTTAGTTCTCTTCATTTCTCACCACTTTGTTTCTTTTTGGGGTATTTTCTTTGTTAAAATGTTGTTTCAAAGCAATATTAGTTGTTTTTTTTGTTTCTTCTGTTCATTGCTAAGTTGCTACTCTACCCTCAATATTAAAAACATGGCAAAGGACCATGTTTTAATACACGCTTTAATGTTCACATACAAACACGTACGTGGTCAACGAGACACGATACGTCGCTTTAAACATTCTCCTCTGTAAGACAATGTGTCGACTCAAAGGCTGCTTCTTGATAGAAACTACACACACACACACACACACACACACACACACACACACACACACACACACACACACACACACACACACACACACACACACACACACACACACACACACACACACACACGCGCACACACACATCTCTGGCATTGACTTTCTCTTGCACACATCTCAGCTTTAAGTCCCTTAATGCACAAAAAGCGTTCTTGATCATAGCTCAAAAGAAGGATGTCTATACCATTATTCAAAACACGGACACAATTATAGAGACACTTGTACTCACTCAAGCGTGCGCACACACACACACACACACACACACACACACACACACACACACCACACACACACACACACACGTACACACACACGCACACAAATCTCACACCCCTCCAGCCGGCCCTGATAGTTCTGCTCTGCAGACTGCTTCACCTGACCTTCCTTTTGTTGCTGTCCCTTTTAAAAAAAACATGTTTTAATGGAAATGATTTTCAAAAGAACATTGAACCCATAATGGAGAATCTACTTCAACAGCTGAGGTCTCCTTCCTCTAAAGAGAGGACACAAAAGAGGGGGCAGACAACATCTGTGGCGTTACCTCAGTCCGCCCTGAAGCACTCATTGCCATCTAGTGGCCTTAAGACACACTGAATTAAAAACAGAAGGAGGAGGAGGAGGAGGAGGAGAAAATCCGCTCAAAGCGGCAGCGTCCGGCTGTGTGTGTGTGTGTGTGTGTGTGTGTGTGTGTGTGTGTGTGTGTGTGAACATCTTTGTGCTGCAGAGGACAAACTCTTGTTGTTTTTCTCTAAATAATGACAATAGGGGATTCTTCCAGTTTTTCAGGGCCAACTGTCACCCGGGCTCCAAATTGAAAAGACACAAAACGCACGACGCACGCCTCTCCGTGTGCGACCGCTTCTGAAAGGAGACACACAAACCAAACTAGCTGATAGTATTCAATACAAAACCTCGTTTTTTTTTTTTTTTTTTTTTAAAACCCCGCTTAGTCTCTCGGCTTTGTTTCATCGCACGCAAACATCGTCCTCAACCAAACGCATCCGACACTTGTGCCGCTGTTTCGTCCGCGATGAGTTACTTGAAATATTGTTTTTGAGATCTTTTTTTTTTTTTTGCGTTTCCTTTGGACATTGTGTACGATCCAGAGAGAATGTGTCTTATTTCTGATGTATTGAGATATTCTTGGATACAAAAGTGAGTGAGCGTGTGTGTGCTGTGTGTGTGTGTGTGTGTGTGTAAAGGGGGGGGGGGGGGGGGGGGGGGGGAGGGTAAGGCTGTATTATTTCTATGTAAATAGCACTGGTAATAAAACCTTCTCTTACAACTTGAAGAAGTGGCTTTCTTCTGTTTCCTTTAGTTTGTAGTGGTGGGAAATACTTTTACTGGTACAAGTACTGTGTGCAAGGTACAATTTTACTTCATAACTTCACAAGGGAGAGGGAAACATTGCACTTTCCACACCTCTACATTTATTTTACAGCTATACGTACTTACTATATAGCTAGCTTTATTTTCAGGTTTTTAGAACAAAACATACAATGAAATATAAAATAAACTACGTGAGTGAATCTCAGCGTTTAAATGCTGGGGACTAGCGGTGTCCCGATAGTCGGGTATTGATGATAATATGGATATTGTGTTAATAACACACACGTGATATCGTGTAAATAATATAACGCCACTTAAATAATTTCTGTTTCTTTCTGTTCACACTTCTACTCACTGGTGTAATTCTTCTTTTTGAACGCTTTTGTCCAGCTATGTATCTCCTTTTCGAATTTGACTGATAGCATTATTAGAATCGTCTCAATTCTCTAATTAAGTATATTTCATAAAAAGTTGATGAGTTATAACTACAGTCACAGCTTCAATAATATTTCTTCACTTATTATGGCTTTATAGATTCATTATAGACCCTTTATTATAATGATATCTACCTTTCTTATGGCAGATTTCAGCTAGCACGTCCTCCTTTGTAAGAATATATTCCACACACAGTAATAAGCTCTTATTTTACAGATAATACTTTAAATCTGCATTTGTTTATATTTATTGTGCCACTTGGAGGCAGCATAACAAGCTGAAAACACAACATTAACGTATTGCTGCTTTAAAAAGTTGGTATTGTTGTTAACAGCTGCATGTTTACACAGAGCAACATTAGCATTTCCAATATTCACTCAGCTTTTAGCTCTTGTTTGTTCCTCA
>JBAMJR010000037.1:4642500-4652500 GCA_038501785.1 Myoxocephalus aenaeus | reverse complement strand
GAATAGGACATTTTTGCATTTAGTCGTTAATGGCGACCCTGAGGACCCTGAGGTTACTTTATTAATTGAATAAATGAATTGAATTACATGGTAAATGCAATGTGTAACATCTGGCCAGAATTTGAGTTTGGAGCATTCAAGAAATGAACTAACGACCTCAGCGGAACGTGAAGAGGTCGACACAGTAAACACACAGAAAAAACTCAATGCTGACGCCACACGTGACGATTATGAGATACATAACTATTATTTTGAGTGGTTAACTTAACTTCCCTCCATTGAGGACTCCTGTATGAGTGTTTGTCAAAACCTACAAATTAAAGTTGAGACTACATCTTGTTTTTAATGTATTTACGCCTAAGTAAACTAACTTGAAGCTAACATTGATATATTTATTATTTGTTGAGTGCAGCTTGCACTAAAAAGCCTGCAGCGTCTCTGTATGTGGTTTATATTTTGCACGTCGACGCCCCGTGAATGTTTCCTTGTCGTACATCTGATCTGTGTTGAGAAGCAGTTTCTAGCGACGTGACCACATCCTGCATGTTTAGACAATGAAGGGAGTGAAATGAAAAGAATGTGCAAGAAGATTAGATTAGGTGACTTTGTTGAATTTAAACCACCGACATTAAGAATGCATTTTAACAAGAGTGTTTCAGCTGAGTTTGCTTCAGCTTGTCCCTCCCACTGCCGCTCTTACTTATCTGTTATCTGTGTCTGTTGCTTTGACAGCAGCTTTTAAACACCATAGGCCCACTTATGGACATTTTTTATTTATTGCAACAAAAAAATATATATATAAATCACAAGAAAATATATTAATGTTGCACATCAAATTAAACACCAAAGCCTTTGCTACAAGAATCAGTAAGCCATTTAACCAAAAAACTCAAACAGAAAGAAAGATAATCATAAAAGTATAAAAAATATTGTTGTTACACTTTGTTTTTTACTGTGTTTTTACAGTTTGATCAACATGAAATCTGTTCATTCAGTTCATTTGTGTGCTTGTTTTATTTTAATGGGAAATATATAGGTTGTTTTATGAATAAAAAAAAATCATAAAATCATAATTTGTTAAAACAAATCATCATTCATTACACAGCTCTCAACTTGAGCTGCTCTCAACCGCCCCGAAGATCAACTCTGAACATATTATTGACTTTCTTTGCTTCAGAAATGGCTGCTGTTAATAAGATTAATCCGCGATGTTCGCTTGTAGTTATTTTTGCAACTTGATATGCGTTCGTATCACCTTCAGGCTCATATTTGCATTTTGTTTTTCAACTGATTATCTTAAATGTGCACAAAATAATAACTTCCAATCGCAAGTATTTCTCTACAGATTTTGAATATCAATGACTAAAATACATTTTATGAAATACTTCTTTAGGTATTATGTATTCAGAGTTTAAAGGCACATTGGTGAGCGTGTGGTAGAGTTGAAACTATTGAGACCATAAACTCATGTTTACTAAGTTTACTGAGGTAATAAATCAAGAGAGAAGTAGAGTCATGTTCTCATAAACGTTCAAACAGCCATGAGAGAGACTGCAGGTGGAAGGCACTTCCACTTCACTTTTCCGAACCGAAGTTTCCACCTAGTAACAATAACCATGTCCGCTGTTTACATTCATGGTAATAATAATTGCTTTGGCTTTGAAGGGGCGGGCTTCAGACAACTCGACAACTTTCATGCTACATTTAGCGACTTTTGGAGCTAGTGCTGCTATTTCCATTAGAAAAGAGTTGCCAACACTGGGCTTTGTTTTTAGGTTGGATCATTTTATAAATCTAGTGTCCTCTTGCTAGTCTCTCAAGGTTACCAACCCTGCTTTTAAAATCTCTAGATGACATCCGATGTCTCCAACAGTTCATAATCTAAAAGGAAAGGACAATTTAAGACAGAAAAGCAATTTCAGAAGCTGGAACCATCAAATTTGTGTAAAAAAAAAGACATTTTCTCATGATCCACTAATTGATAAATCGCCTAATCTCTACATAAACTGCATCTTGTAGTTAACCCTCATGGCCGCTATGAGAGGCCACTGACTGGAACAACTTGTGTTTCTCCTGCAGCTTCTCCTCAAGGCACTGGATGACAATGGGGTCCACTTTGGGGTCGAACTTATTGGCGAACCAGTGACCGTAGTTGAGCAACCAACGCATTTCCGCCGCCCCGTAAATGCAAATGCTGCGGACGTGTTTCCCCGAGCAGGGCGGGTACAGGCTCTCCTCCAGGTACTGCCACTTCACCAGCCGGGTCTTACTCATCAGATCCGTGATATCCGGCTGCGATCTGGGCACCTCTCCGGGGACGCCCGGCAGTCGCACCACTGTGGCCCAGAAGTGTTCGTCCGGGCTGTAGGTGTCCTCTGACCAGGCCAAGAAATCCTTCACCACTACCGAGGAGTCCATGTGCGCGACAAAGTCCCGGGACAAGACGAAGTAGGCGCTGCCGGTGAACACCTGGATGCCGTGCGGCGGCGGGGTCTTCGTCTGCTGCGTCTTCACCGGCAGCTTTCCGTATTCAAAGTTGGCGGCCCTCAGCTCGTGGTGGAAGGTGAACCGCTGCTTCTTCGACACGCTGGGTCGGCACGTCTCCAGCATGTTGGCTCCCTTCAACCCCCGCAGCTCTGACACCAGCTCGATGTTGGACCTGAGGGGGAAATCCTGGCCGCAGACGTTGATGACGTACTTCCACTTGACGCCGGACACCAAAAGGTCGGACAGGCAGTTGAGGTCAGCGTTCAGTCGACTGATGCCCCCGTAAAAGACGGACTCTCGCTTGGAGGCGATGAAGACGTTGGGCAAACAGCGGGCCAAAGCCTCCATGGCTAAGATGAACAGAGCCGGAGACTTTCGGTCGTAGTGGATACAGTAGATGTTTGTGGGCGAGTACAGAGCCTTGAGGAGTCTCTCTACCATCAGGGCAGATTTATGCACAACCATCGAGTAAGCAAGAGGAAAGGCTTTCTCCTCCTCTGAGACACACACGTCATCATAACCTCTGGACTTGATAAATAATGGGCAGTTTGAGGTGAGGTTAAGCAGATTTTCCTCCTTGTCCTCCACAACGTGATTCCGCCTGATGACCATTGACTTACCCACCTCCACTGGGTCCATGTCGTACACAGCCACACAGTTAATATTGTACTTGTGAAATATTTGAACGTTTTCTACAGATGCTGGTGGAGGGGGGGACTCTGTGACATTGCTGTGCTTCACCCTGAGCAACAGCAGGACGCACAGAGTCCACAGAGACAGGAGGAAGAAGGAACACATGGGACATCTTGTAGTCATTCTGTGGGGAGAGGAAACCAAAACTAACTTTGGCGTTTCAGTCAAATAACATTTAATGTGGAAACCGAAACGGACATGAAATATGAAAGCCAGAAGTTTGGCTTTGACTGAAACATCTTGATTGAATACACGCTCACTTTGATACGCATGCGCAGGTACCGTGTGCGGGACACTGCTTCATCAATTCACACCCTAAAAGTTGTCAAACTGAGGATGAATTCAGTATCCAGACATTAGTTTCTGTGCAATAAAGCTATTTAATGATACATAATTTCCTAAGCAAAAACATAATCAGGAAGAAACTTACCGATTGCAGGAGAAATAAGAAGAGGGCATTTATCTTTAGTGCAGTTTCCTCTTTTTAAGCAGGACACTTGTTGGCAATATCAGCCTGAACCAGCTCTCCATTAATAGCAGACCGATATTTAATTTGGCACAATGTAATCCAAAACATAAAGAGGGTCAAGAAGTACAACGCACTCTGAATGTCCGCCCGCGTTAAGTCTCGTGTGTGTCTGTGTGTGTGTGTGTCTGTGTGTGTGTGTGTGTGTGTGTGTGTGTGTGTGTGTAGTAGGAGAGGAGAGGAGAGAGGAGAGGAGAGCGCTGCGCTCACAAACCCGGAAAGAAAGAGGAAGAAGCTGCTGCACCAATTATTGATGGGAACTGCCAAAACAACTAGTTTGGCGTTGTATATGTCACCATGATGATGAAGAAAGACGAGGCTTTTGTTACAGGTCGCAAACGGTAAAGACAAATAATGAAAGAGCGCGAATGGAACTGTGCGTAAATTACTGATATATCCATATAAGCAAAGCGCTCATGCAGCGGATTAGAGAGGCTAAAATACACTCTTCTGTCATCCAGTCAGTCAGTAAGGTGAGACTCAAAGGATGAAGAGGGCTTTGGAGGAAAGAAGTAAGCAAAACCTGTTTCCTCAAGTGGAAATGTCCAGTAATTCAATCCCTTCACTGTTTGTGCTTAAAATAATCAAAATGTGTGGTGGAAAAGCACGAGAGCTGATCACGAGCTCTGCAGCTCTAACGACGTTAAAAAGGTAACGAGGTTCTGCTGGTCTATGAACGAAGATTATCTCCAGGGTGCTCTTGAGGTCAAATCAGAAAGCTGGAGACAAAAGGGGAGTTACTTCTGTCAAGTTATTAGTTTAGATTGCACAAAAAAATAAGTACAAGAGGTACAAGTACAAGCAGGAATACACAAACAGGTTCTGCTGGATCCAATGAGTCCACTGTACAAAACAAAAGGCTTATCTTCCAATTATGTGAATATAAAAGCAGTTTCAGGTAAGTTTCCTTGGGCACATTTGGACAAACATCTGTGGGTCCTAATTTGGCAAATCCCATTCTGACTTTGACACAGAAAATACTTTGAGATTTGTGTATAAACCACAGCCACATAAAATACAAAATAAGTACTTTCTGCTCTGTTTGGTTTTCTATTATCTGAAACTAATAATGTAACCTGCATTAGAAACGTGTGCAGTGGATGGTCTGTTCTGGAAAATTACTTTTAGTATAAAACAGACAAGGAATAACATCATTTGACTTTCTATGATTGAACTAAACAACACAATATTGGTATTTACAGCATAGCACCAAACAATACATACTGTGTGTATGAATGATTTCCATTCAGCCACTTCAAACTCGTTTTCATGTTTCAAACTTCCAGAAGTATTTGTCCAGATTGTAAGGAACTTCACATGTATTTTGAACAACTGAGTAAACATTTCAAATGCTGTTTTGTGTGTTTTGCTGGAGAACAGTGTGGTGCTGTGAGAGACCGAACTGTGGAAACAGTTCAGTCAATGTAAATGACCACGCTTCATTTGATTAAACTGACCAGAGGATACAAATGTCAACAGGAAGTGCACAGAGCAGCTCATTGAATCGGTGTGGTGAAACAATACACATGTCAGAAATATGAAAATTGTAATCGCCTCATTTCCATGATAATGGATACCTGCTGAATCCGGCTGAATACCTTTTCCAAAGAAGCTGAGCACTCAATTGACTGACAGATATTAATAGAACAAACAACGTTATATAAATACATAAACCTCAATTTTATTCTATTAATATATATACATGTATATCTTTATATATGTATTTATTTAAATATATATGTATATATAAATATATTTTGTTTTAATATATTTATATATATATATATATATATATATATATATATATATATATATATATATTTATTTATATATATTTATATGTATTTATTTATATACATTATTTATATAAATGTATGTATATTTATATATTTTTTATTTATACATATATATATATATATATATATATATATTAAATATATTTATATATATACTATATTATATAGTATATTTATATATATACATTTATTTATTTATTTGTATATATATATACATATATATATATACATATATATATGTATATATATATATACATATATATATACATATATATATATATAAATATATTTAATATATATATATATGTATAAATAAAAAAAAAATATATATATACAGTTATCTTATTTTTTCTGTTCTCCGGTATCCCCCTACGTCACCTCTGCTTCACTTTTCGCCACGCCCTGTGACGTATGACGCAGCGACGTTACCGTGACGTTGGAGTTTCCGGGCCGCCATGTTTGTTTGTGTCGTTACGCGAAGATGGAGTAAGCTAGCGGAGCGATTTGGGCACCGCTGACACCATGGAAAGGACTTTCTGACCTCGGCGAAGCTTCCATTTGAACGTGCGTGAGTCCGCCATGTTTTATCAGTTGGTAACTGTGCGCGTGCTCGTTACCTGTGGACGGAGTGACCTTGTCAGACAGAGAGTTAGCTGCTATAAATGTACCGAGCTAACCATAGCTGTCACCTTGAAGCCAGATGTTTTCTGTCTTTCTACACGTTTAGAGAGTATTTTTAACTAAGTGCTTATCTTCCACGGGAGCTGGACATACAGATGAAGCTGAATTATGGTCTGTGGTCGGTTTAGATTAGCATCTAGTCTCGTTTATAGGGAATAATTGTGTCATGTTCTCTTCATTTTTTTAATACAGGTGAGGCTGTTGACCCTCAGGTGTGACCATGTTGGCGCGTCTGTTCAGGCTCCATGGCCTGCTGGTGGCCTCCCACCCGTGGGAAGTAATAGTGGGCACCCTGGCTCTCACCGTCTGCCTGGTGTCTATGAACAACAACCTGGCAGCCAGCAGCCAGATGTGCAGCTGGAACGAGTGCCCCAAAGTCGAGCAGGTGAGGAAGAAGAGGAGGAGGCTGACCTCAAACATGGAGGAGAAGGAATTGCTGTCGTCGTTTTAACAAGAAGATATGTCCGTGCTTATTTTCTTCCAGAAAGTCTACAGCAGTGACGTGCTCATCCTTACAATCACGCGCTGCATGGCCATCGTTTATGTCTATTTCCAGTTCAAGAATCTGCGACAACTGGGCTCCAAATACATACTGGGTCAGTGTGGATGATGTTCGGCGTGTAATGGCCACAGCCTTTTCTGTAAAAATGCCACACGCAGTTTATATTTTCCCCCTGTTGACGTTTGCTCTTCCTACAGGTATTGCTGGGCTGTTCACGGTGTTTTCCAGCTTCGTTTTCAGCACAGTGGTCATCCACTTCTTCGGGAAAGAGCTGACGGGTCTTAAGTAAGTGGTCCAAATGCACTTATTGTTCAGCAGACAGATGAATACAAACAGTTGTTAAAGTCTATCAGCGTGTGGTCGAGGTTGCTAGTCCTATCCGGTCACATTGACAGTTAACACAGTTTTTATAGATGAACAAAACACAAGTAAAATGGTCGATAAGATCAAATAGTTAAAAATTACATTCATGTGGTCGGTCATGTG
Organism: Myoxocephalus aenaeus; assembly: GCA_038501785.1. Taxonomy (NCBI): domain Eukaryota; kingdom Metazoa; phylum Chordata; class Actinopteri; order Perciformes; family Cottidae; genus Myoxocephalus; species Myoxocephalus aenaeus. The sequence goes on along the minus strand of JBAMJR010000037.1, from coordinate 4,645,329 downwards.
ATATACAATGTGCCCTCTGGCCATTGCAATAGTTTAAACTTGAGATTAAGAATTGGCATTAAAACTCACTGCACATCCGTCAATGTGAATATCAAAGAGACACAATAAAACAGATTATGTCAAAACCAGAGCTCTGATATAAAAGATATCACTAGAAGGATCTTAAAGCTTAAGCTTGTAACAGAGAACACTATGACCCACGTTGAAAAGCCAACGTGGGTCATAAGCCAAAGAGGTCAACAAGTGTCACTGATATTCATCAGTGACACTTGTTGACCTCTTTGGCTTTTCAACAATGTAGACACAAGGACATTCCCTGATGGACATGTGTCTCTCTCCCCTGCAGTGAAGCTCTGCCGTTCTTTCTCCTGCTCATTGACCTGTCCAAAGCCTGCGCCTTGGCCAAATTTGCCCTCAGCTCAAACTCTCAGGTAATGTCACACACATACATACACACACACACACGTACCTCGTTTGGGTGTATCGGTTAACTGAAATACGATCTGTGTTGAGTCATAAGAAAGGTGTAGTGACTAATGCTCCGGCTCCGTGTCGTGTGCGCAGGAGGAGGTGAGGGAGAACATCTCCCAGGGCATGGCCATCCTGGGCCCCACCTTCACCCTGGACGCCCTGGTTGAGTGTCTGGTCATCGGGACCGGCACCATGTCGGGTGAGGAACACTAATGTTTATCTATTTCCAAAACTATGTTTTTATTTAATTATTTTTTTAAATACGTGGTGGCGAATTGAGTGAAACAATAAATCATCACTATTTTCTATTGTTTCCCAGGCGTGCCTCAGTTAGAGATCATGTGTTGTTTTGGCTGTATGTCCGTCCTCGCCAACTACTTTGTCTTCATGACCTTCTTCCCTGCGTGCGTCTCCCTGGTCCTGGAGGTAAGGATGATATGAAACATTTGGTCGAGTCATAGTTGGGATTCACCCATCTGATTTGATCAATCCCCCAATATTGATTCCTGGACTTTGGGTATCGACTACAGATCCGATACCAGTATTTAATTACTAAGCTGTATTCCTTCACTATGTGGAAAAGACTGGGATCATTCTTTTATATTTCTGGCTACATCAGGCTTGACTTAAACATTACTTTCCTAACTTTGTAAAACTAAATGTAACAAATATATGCAGAGATATAATTGTGCTGATATTGTTGTTTCTTGAAATTATGGTATCTGATACCCGATCCAGCTATTTTAGTCAAAATCGGACCAATATCGGTATCGGTGCATCTGTATTATCATCTGAAATGCTTTGCATCTCGCAGTGAATCTGTGTGTGCGCTCATGCTGCATGTTTGTGTGTGTGTGTGTAGCTGTCCAGGGAAAGTCGTGAGGGCCGTCCAATCTGGCAGCTGAGCCACTTTTCCCGCGTGGTGGCTGAAGAAGAGGACAACAAGCCCAATCCTGTGACCCAGAGGGTTAAAATCATCATGGTGAGAACGCGTGTTCAGCTGTGTTAACCACAGATGTCAAAAAACACATTTGAAAACATGATACATTAAAGCTGATTCTGATTCTGATTAGTCAGCTGGTTTAAAACATCAGCCTAAAAGTGGCTTTTTCTTTTTTTAGAATAGGAGTTATGCAGCATGTTAACAATCTATCTATTTGATGTCGCCCTCAGTCTCTGGGCCTGGCCTTGGTTCATGCTCACACTCGACTAGCAGCTGAGCATCCAGGTCACAATCGCTCGGCGGAGGGGCCCCTAGCTACGAGATTGGACTCCGGTGGTACCATGAGGCCTTTGAGGCTCACCAGGTAAAAGCTTTAAACAACAACAACAACAAACCTCCTATTTCTTCAGCATCTAAAAATGAATTGGCCGCCTTTGTAGAATCCCCAGACATGTTTATTGTGTTTTTTATCAGTCACGTGATCGCGCGCGCGTACCAAGTTCCAAAGATTCAGAGGTGCACGCCTCAGCGCCTCACTACGGAGACTATAAACTTAACTTCCCCCGATGATGTTCTCTCTCTTCTCCTCCGACCAGCATGGACCTGGAACAGGTGATAACTCTCGGTCTCGCCCTGCTCCTGGCTGTGAAGTACGTCTTCTTTGAGCAAACGGAGGCGGAGTCTTCTCTGTCCCTCATGAGTCCCATTACCGGCTCTCCTTCGACCCAGAAGCCCGGGGTGGCAGGGGACTGCTGCAGGAGAGACTCCCCAGCCCTGAAACCACAGACAACCGCGAGCGGTGCATTAGCAACCACTCCTGCCTCGCCCGCCGTCTCAGACCCTAAACCTCCCCCTGAGACCGACGCGGCTCTCGAAGAGAAGGGTGAGACTGATAATTGGTGCTGCTAGTGCTGTAATGTCTGTACTCGCAGATGGGGGGAAAAAACAAAAACCTCCTGATGTAATTGCTTTTGTTGCTTAGCGTGACACTTGTCTCACATGTTTCCTCCACAACAGAGGCGGCTCCGGCGGCTCCGGCGGCCCCAGCGGAGAGCGGCCCCTGTGTTTCGTGTTTCGGGGAGTCTCTTGCTCAGACACCGCGCGCTCCTCAAAGTAGTCCAGCGGCCCGGACGCTGGAGGAGTGTATGGCCGTCCTGTCGGATCCTCAGGTGAGATGCCGTAGGAGATGGGAGTTATTGCAGAAGATGTCTGTAGTTCTGCATTAGTTTGTCGGGTTAATAACTCACCGATTTGCCCGTGTCGCTTTCCAGAGGGGGCCCCGTTTCCTCAGCGACGAAGAGGTGATGAACCTGGTTTCCTCACGCAACATCCTGAACTACAAGCTGGAATCTGCCCTGGAGACTCCGGAGAGGGGCGTGGCCATCAGGAGGGAAATGCTTTCACCAAAACTGCCC
>JBAMJR010000037.1:4392500-4637500 GCA_038501785.1 Myoxocephalus aenaeus | reverse complement strand
ATCATGTGTGCCTCTTAATGACATGTTTTCATTTTCTTTTCATCTAAAATGAGCTCTTAAAGCAGCTACATGTTTTTTTTTTTTTCTCTCAAATTGATCTTACAATTTGCCAAAAGCTTGTTTTCATGTTTTCATGTTTTAAGAAGCCAACTCTCTGCGTGAATGTGTGCTGTACTAAATCAGTGTTGTAGGATACCACTTGCACAACCCCTTCCTGATCTAAGCTACTGTATACCGTGTATACTGCAGAACCGAAGTGGCTGAAAGGCGCCGGCTCGAAGAGGGTTTTGGTCACAAAGTGACTCGTTTGAACACGTCGTTACAGATCGCTTCTTTACGCTACCGGACGAATAGGAAAACTGGAAAATCGAAGCCATATTAACTAATCTCGTGTATTTTCCGTTCTTAGCATGTTCTAGATAGAATATTTAATTTAAGCTATTGCTTTAAAAAGATTGTACTAACTTTTTTTTTTTTTTTTAAGAGAATTAAACTATGTTCCCTCTGAATGACGTCTCTGTTCACTTTGTCACATGAACAAACGGCTCCAAACGTGGACAATTTTAGTTTAAACTTATTTATTTCACTGTGTGACGCTGTCTTTTTTATACAGTTACTGGAATTAGAAATGTCTGCTTTAGGTGAAAGAGCTTCAAACTGGTTTCCATTTAGACGAGACTGAATATCATCTGGCTTCCCTCTGACCATCATTCTGCTACTAAGTCATGTAGAAAAATACCATTAAAGAAAGTCACTTTGATATACTCTACTATGATCCTAGTATATTGTCATTTATTCTACTATTTTATGCTTTTTTTTCAGCTTACTATATATACACACAATGCCTTTTTTATAACAGTGAATGGAACTACGTTTCCCTTAAAAAAAAAAAAAAAAGTGTCCGTCTGCAGCGTGAACAAATGGATCCAAACGTGTAGAAGTGGAGGATAAACTTATTTATTTCACTGTTAAACGGAGCAGATGAAGTGCGACGCTGTCACAGTACATGTGTAAGTTGATCCCACAGCATTATTTACACAAAGTGTTTCTAACTATATACAGTATTACTTTTACTAGAATTAGAAATGTCTGCTTCAAACTGGCTTCTTCTCCACGAGTATCATCTGGCTTCACTCTCGCCCACATCATTCTGCAACACGTCTGTCATCATAGATACGGGCCAAGGAAAATAAAATAAAAAGTACTGATGCTTTTACTTTGAAAAGTATTGACTGGACAATTAAGGTAATGAAAACCAAATTGTGTAATTTCAGCACGGTAGAACGACAAAGTCCAGATTAACATTGTTAATTTCAAGAAGATGAGCAAAGAAAACGTCTCATAGGTTGCGAGTACATCAACAGAGTAGAGCCGTACTAAACTCTGGACTTTGCCGAGCTCTGGAATTAAATTGAAATAATACTACAACTAGCTTTCGGTTAGAAAAACCCAGATTAAGCGTCACCTTGTGTGTTCATTCAGTAAATGACATTGTCGGACATGTTTTAAATGACAAGGGAAACTCAGCCATGAGGCACTTACTAGTGATTTCGCGGTGCAGCCTCCATTCCTCTGAAACTAGATTCTCCTGCAACTCTAAGGCATTTGGGCTCGACTCCAGTCACAGAAACTGTCTGACCTCCGGAGAAATGTTAGTGACGCTATTTACAAACCCATCGAACATTCAAAGTATGTGCTGTGACACGACGACAGTTTACGACGACACGAATATAAAGCCAAGCAAACGATGTGCACGCGCTCCTGTTTCGTACATTTAAAAAACAAACAAACACACAAACTCCTCTGGGCGTCGCTCCTCCATCGGCGCCGACGAGGGGCGCTTTCATGAGAGGGGCGGGGCCACAGAGGTCAAGTCTTAGATCATAGGGGTCACGAGTCGATGACGGCCCTCTGGACTTAAAGCGATCAGTGATAATCAACGAGCGAACGTTGGCAGCTGGGAAATGACTAATTATGTGAAACTAAAAACAAAATAGGAGCTATTAATGGCAAGAATAAAACATTTCAGTCTATTAGCAGAGGATGTCTCCTTTTTTCTATTCTCTTTTTCTTTACAAACTTCTTATAGAACATAGATACATACATTTATATATATTAATATATCTGTAAGAAAGGAGACGAGTCGGTCTTCTACATGAGCGTTGAAGATGGCGTCGGCCGTGACGTTTGAAGCTGCTGCGAGAGGGAAGGTTCCGGGTTCTCTCATAATCTCAGATTGAATGAAAGCTAATTAGTATTTTATCACAATGAAAAGTGGGAAAATAAAACAAGCAGCAATCAATTAACTCAAATATTCTTTCTGATGAACGTCTCTGAGGTCAAGGGATGTCTTCGCAGATGTTGGAATGCGGCCACCTCTTCTTGTCCTGGGTCAAACTAAACTGGGAGGGGAGAAAACCACCTGGGGGGAAGTGGACCGGTCGCAGCAGCAGCGAGGCGGGAAGACGGTGTAGTTGTGTTGGTTGTGTAGTTGTGTCCCTTGTGCGTTTGATCCCTCAGAATAAGATGGGCTTGCCGGCGGTTTTCTCCTGGACGTAGGAGGTGAAGCGCTTGAGGAACTTGGGGTACTCCCTCTTCGCCACGGCCCGCAGCACGGAGGCCGGAGCCCAGCCGCCCGGGTTCACTGCAAACACACGAGAGGCCACAGCGCACTGAGCAGGAAGGTCTGAACGCCACAAAACTGCTTTTTTACGCCATTTATAAGTAATAGTGTGTCATTAAAAAAACATGTCGTAGAACTGTATGTCATAAATATGTCATATTTTCATCACATACTATACTATTAATGTATATTGCACTCATCTGGTGTAATATAACTACATTTAAGTACTTTTATATACTTTTTATTCCGTCTGTATATTTAATTTAAAATTGCTACTGTATTACTCTTCTTCTTTACTGTTATTTATATTACTGGATTTTTTCTTACAAGGCTGCTGTAATCCTGCAATTTCCCCACTGCGGGACTAATAAAGGATTATCTTATTTTATATTATATAATTATAAAGTATATTAGTACAGTAGGTCACAAAAAAATTCCATTTAAGTCATAAAAATCAAAGTATGGATTTTCTTTAAAATTTCCCAAAAATATTAGAAGGCCATAACAAAGTATAGAATATAATTTTATAAGAAATTATTTATAAGAAAAAACGTTATGAAAAGGTAATTAAAATAGATATAACCATATTATACAATATGATATTTTGATGACTTACTATGACATGTTTTGTTATGGCACATGATACTAAAACATATTAATTAAATGTTTACGGCTTTTTAGTGACATACTATGTGATATACTATACTAAGAAGTCATAGTCTACTACGTCAAAAATGTCACAAAAAGTCATAACAAATTGTAGTTATAATATAAATTCTAGTTTATAGTTTGTCTGTTTCTCCAGACAAAAAAAAATTACATAATTTTTTGTACATTTAAGATTTTTTGATACCTTTTTCAAAAAAGACTTTTTAGGACCTGCTAATAACCAAAAGCACAGGTAGATACGCACCGTTGGCGACGTAGGTGATTTTACACAGGATGTTGTCTCTGCTGATCTCCTTGTCGCCCTCTGGTGGGCTGACCAGGGTCTGGCAGATCATGCCGATGTTGATTTTGGCTCGGACGCAGCGGCCGGACGGCTGAGGGGACGGCAGGACGGAGCGTTAGGAAACGGAATAATCAATAAACTCCTCACCGGGTGCGTGCAATGAAAGAATGAATGAATGAAAGAATGAAAGAATGAAAGAATTTATTTCGATCAGCAAGAAAAAAAAATATATATATATATACACAACCAAAAAGAAGATAGATACCTGCGGCTGACCGAAAGGGTTAAGTCTGAAGCTATCTAGCTTATAATTGCCCTAACCTGAGACTGCTTTAACATTTGTTCCAAAGAGCCTAGTATATTAAACAAAAACAAACAAACAAAAATATAACAAACCACAAATTCAAGCAGTTGTCCCCATAATCTGTTACTTCTCATGCTCTGTCAATACCTTCAAGTCTATACTTCTCCAGAGTCATGTTTTGAAACTTTTTTTTTAATTGCACCAGATTTTTACTTTCTTTGATGTCGTCAGTTAAATTATTCCACTGCTTCACCCCACAGACAGATATGCACATGCTTTTCAGAGTTGTATGAGCAATTGGTTGTCTCAAATTCCATCTCCCTCTTAAGTAATACTCCCCTTCTCTATTTCTAAACATTTCTTGGATATTGCCAGGAAGTAAATTATGTTTTGCTTTATACAGAATTTGTGCTGTTTTGAACTCTACTAAATCCCTGAATTTTAGTGTACGTGAATTTAAGAACAGTGCATTGGTGCGCTCACGATATCCTACATTATTCCACTATTCTTATTGCTCTCTTTTGCATAATGCATATTGACTGTAGGGTGCAATGCGACTCACCTGAGCGTCGTCGTGATCCACGGAGAAGTTGCAGACCAGCCAGGTGTCCGGGTCGTTCTCGTTGTCGGCCATGATCTTCCTCATGGCGGACAGGTACAGCACGTCCCTCTGAGACGCCGGCCACACCCGCTGCCACGCAGAACACGCCTCGTCATTTCAGACTCTACGCGTACGAGCAAATGCACACACGCATCCCACCGGTGAGCGAGTCTTACCTTGTGCGTCTGATACACGATCGCCACGTTGTCCGACAGCGTCTCCACGACGTTGAAGTTTTCAATCGTGGCTGAAAGAGGCAGAGAATGGGTTTTAAAATTAACAAATAGTTGTAAACTAGCATTGACTTAAGAATGTTCTCAGTCTTTTTTTTGTGTTTTGACATCAACTATTGTACTAATATTTGTAAAAGCTGCTCTCTGCTGGTTGGTGTGGAGGGGCTGGAGTTAAAGGGACTCACTCTCCCAGTCGTTGCGGTACGTCGTGTCCCAAAAGTAGTGGCAGACCTCGTGACCGGTCACACCCTTTACCGAGTGGGTGGCCTTCAGCGGGTCCAGAACGATCCCGTTTTCTTCCACCTCTCTCCTGTACACCTGCACACACACACACACACACACACACACACACACACGAGAAATTAGGTTAAATCATATTCTAATGTTGTAGATTTTGTATTTGGTTTGAAGAGAACACAGAGGTCCAATAGTTCTAGATAAATGTTATTTCAAGAACAAATTAGTTTACTTCAGGCTTTTATGTAAATCATTTCCTACTTTAGTGCATGTGTATTCATAAATATGCTCCACTAAGTGATTTACAGTTAGAGGGACCTGAATGACATTTTTTATTTATTTATAAATCCTCCTCCTCATACCTTCATTTCTCCCTCTTCTACAACCAGCTGCCAGTTGGCGTCTCCACCGACATCCTGCAGTGAGTAGGTCATGTGACTCTGCACCATCTCCTCCACCTATAACACACGGCCAGGCAGAGGGAGAGAATCCATTACATAACAACTCGAAAAGGCCCTCAGACATCAGCATGGCATGAACGCCTCAGGATAGATATTCTACACGGCTGGTTTTCTACAAAAATGGAAGTAAATCTAAAACCACAGAGCATCGATGTACCAAGCCGGCCTGTATTTCTAACATGTATGTTACACAGCAGAACTGGGAGCCGGTATCTAGACATGAGCAATTACTCATTCACACGGATATAATGGGAGCTCGTTACTGGCGTTACTGGGGGATGCAGAGATGGCGTTTAGTCCGGACAGGTGGAACAGAAAGGTGGAGCAGAAAGGACAGCGAGTGACCGGCTGAGCCCCGACAGAGAGTTACCTCTGCGCTGAATCGGTGGACATCGTGAGGGGCGCTGATTATCAGAGCGGGAGAGGACTGACTATGAGGCTACGGGGAAGATGAGGAGCGAGGGGACGGCGGGCAAAAACACAAAAAAAAGGAGGTAGAGGAAGAGATAAAAACGGGTGTGAGATGAGAAAATGGCGGTAGGTGTGCAGCTTCAGAGGGTGGAGCTCGTGATTACCTTGTCGGAGAACCTGTGCGCGCCGATGCTGGAATAGACGTCTCCGGGAGGAACCGGGCTGGATCGATGTAATCGTATCTTCTCCGTGTGAGACTGGACACAAACGACAACATTCCACTACTTTTTAATACACGCGACCGTCGACGCCATCGACTCGCATCTTTAAGTGAACGCCGGCTCTGACCTGCTCTTCTATTTTGTCCTGTCTGTCCAGAGCGGCTTCGACCGCGTCGAAGAACTCGTCCTCGTTTATGAGGCTGTTTGGACCCTCCTGGAAACAAAGTGGAGAGGGGACGTCACTTCAAAAAGGTTCCGACACAAACAAACATCAAGCTGCATTGTGGGTGAATTCTGTACTTCACCTCATAATCTGGACCTCCAAAGTGAGACTTTTTCTTCAACTCATTCAGGGCTGACTTATATCCCTCCTCTATTCGACGCCGCTTCTCCATCTCCTTCAAACACAAAAATACACAGTCATTAAACAAATCCAATAACTTTCTCTCCTGCTTCTTTTTTTATTTTTGCAGATACCTGCTTCTCTAATAAAACTACGAAAAAACTAACAAGAAACGCATGCAATACAGATGAAACGAGGCTCACCTTATCCACTCGTTTTTGCCAGCTGTCCTCTCTCTTCACCATGAGGTCGATGCAGTGGGACAACGTGGCCAAGATCCCGGCTGTTGTGGCCTTGAACGTGATGGCCTCACCCTTAAAGTCGACCCCCTTGGGACTCACGGACTGGAACACTGCACAGAAGAGGAGCAGGGGACTAAAACAAAAGCCAAATATTCTCTATGTTCATGTCAGTGGGCAATCTAGTTAAGATGATTCCATACGAACTTAATATTATATTGCATTAACTACGAGAAACACAAGTTTTTCTTTTGCGTATTTGCTCAATTAGCATCGTGCGTTTTTTCTAAACTGAAAAGCTAGATAAGTTATGAATATCCAAGGTTATAGAAAAATACTTTCGCGGAAGAATTCTGCATTACTCACATTTTTCTTTGCTGCCGTGGCCGTTGTGCAGAAACTCTCCATCTGTCCGGGTGTTGGGGAAGTCGTCTTCATCGTCCTCCACGACTGGGGAAAAAAGAAAAAAGAAGAGAAATCAAGTTTCAGAGAGGAAAGAAAAACACTTTCCTGCTGAAAGTCCACCAGCCCATTCACAACTAAAGCTACGGCTCAGGCGACCGGCGAGAGCTCTGCTGCGCCGGACAACGTGACAATGGTCTGGTTTCATCTTTAGAATGGAGAGAGGGAGGGAGAGAGGGAGAGAGAGAGAGAGAGAGAGAGAGAGAGGGAGGGAGAGAGGGAGGTGAGGAGAACAAAAGCACGGCTTCATCCACTGTGGTCGTCCACGGGCGCCCAGCGCAGGCGGCCATGAGCAAATGTTCAGCCAGCCAAGATGGGGTGAGGGTGAAGGGGTTTGTAGAATAACTGCTGTCTGAGTCACACACACACACACACACACACACACACACACACACACACACACACACACACACACACACACACACACACACACACACACACACACACACACACACACACACACACACACACACACACACCAAATCTTCTTTCAAACATCTCTTTGTGTCACACTGTATTATTCCATTTCATCCACACATTGCTGAACCTAATTTAACAAAATAAACAAGACTTTAACTACTGGTTAGTTTATCGATTTATCAATTAATTGTGTTGTTAATAAAATGCCTAAAAGCTGTGAAAAATGCTCATTATAATTTATTGAATGTGCCTTCTTCAAATTGTTTTTACCAAAACAAAAAAGGTATTCAGTTTATTGTCAAATATATGAAAAAGAAGCATTGAATCCTCGCCTAGAGAAGCTGGAAAATAGTGACTTATTATTTTGAATCGATTGACTAATGGATTGATTGTTTCAGCTACAAAATAAAGCTGGACGTCTATTGGAAAAGTGCAGGAAAATGTTTTTTTCCCCCAGAATAAAATAATCGTCTAAAGGTCAACAATCAGACCCCCACAGAGGAACAAACTACTTGTTAAAAAGGAGTGTCGATGACTGTGGGTCGTACTTTTATCCCTCTGCAGCTCATCCTTCGTCACGGCGTCTGAACAGCCGTCAAAGTATTTCTGAAGCGTGTCCACCTGCCGGCACAAGATGTCTCTGAAGGTCTCCATCTCCGCCAGCTTCTCTCTCAGGCTGTGACCCTTCTTAAGAGACAAGAAAGAAAGGTCAGGCCTTCGTTTAGAATTACACAGAGCACAATTCAACCTGGAATTCCAGGTGTGTTTCCGACAAAAATAACAGAATGTGCGTGCGAGTGTGTGTGCATACAAATACCAGAGCATTCCACGTGTGTGCACATGTAAAATGGCAGCCAATGATTCTTTCTGCCGGGTTAAACGTTAACCTGAAAGCTCACCTTGAAGGAGGAGGTGGAGGTGGCTGAGAAGCCGCTGGTGGCCGACGTGAGCGACAGCATGGAGCCATGTCGCCGCAGACTGGACTCAGAGCCGTATCCAGAATCAGCCTGAGAAGAAACCCACAAGTTAATGAGGAAACACACTTAATAAAATACATTGGTACTATTAACAGGGTTCACACACATTCTGACCAGTGGATTTCCATGACTTTAAACCAAATTTCCATGACCAAACATTTAGTTAAATCTCGGTGTAAACATGAAAAAGTGAGTAAATGTAGTATTTAAACTAACAATGAGAATACAAAGCATACAGTAAACCTTAAATGACACAAATGAATGAGAGACAATAGTTTTATTAAAAGAATAAACATTTATATAGATGCCTGCTTATATTTTGAGTGTCTTTCTTTTAAAAGCATATTCATTATTTCAAACTCTATACTGAATATATCACATTTTCATGACTTTTCCAAAACTTTTGGAATTTAATTTTTTTAAAAGGACTTTTCCAGGCCTGTAAGAACCCTGCATTAATTCAAACTAAAAATGTAATCAAATATAAATATAAAGCATGAGGAAAAACAACTTGACCCCAAAGAAAAACAGGCATAATTCAGCAGTTGTGAGTTGCGTGCCAGCTGTTCAGATGTTTTAAACATCGCATAAATATTTAATTTATCAGTATATTCTCTACGCGTGAAGTATCACATTCAGGAAGTGTTTTGAGATACCGGTTTTTAAAATGCGTTTGTGTACACGAGGTTAGAATCCACGGTACAAAAACAGCTTTCCAGAGAGCCTTGATAATATTAGTGAGGCTGTTAGTGAAGCCCTGCACACAACACTGTGGCCTCAAAAGCCGCAGAACATGACACACATCCAGTGACCATGGCAACTCAACCGAAGCGTCAGCTGACTTCCTGTAAAGCCGACTGGTTCCCCCCCCTCTCCGGTTACACAACGGCCCGGCCATCAAAAGAGACGCTGCGTGACAGCAGAGAGGATCGGTTCAGAGTCACTGGTGTGAAGCGGAGAAGAAGCACTTCTGATTCCGGCCACCAGGGGGCATAAAACATCAACGCACGTGACTGTTGGGGTTACTGTCGGTCATCAACAGCCAGAAGTAACTCCGCCTGCATTTGCATGGATTTCAGTCAGCGCTGCCTGCCCTTTAACCAACATACTGCTTCCCCGCTGACTCCATCAGCACAGATTGCACTACAGCAGTCTGCATGAGGGCTCAATCTGTTTGACGAGTGGGGGAAATAAATAAATAAATATCGAAGCAAGCAAAGCTTTTGTTGCAGCGAGTAGAAGAAATATGCATTATTGGCTCAAAACTGCACGGTAAAAAGTACACACAGGCACAGGTTCTGGAGATGCATGCAGCGAGACAAACACTGCGTTACTGGAAGAGTGGGATTATGTGTCGGGTGAATGAAGCCTGAGTGCACTCGCATGACTGATTTTTGGACAACAAATCTGCCGCTGATTAAAAAAACAAACAAAAAAAAACGACTGACCACGAGTAAGTAAGTAAGCGTGTCTGTTGTTTTGGCAGACGGGCTGAAGGTGCGGCCGACTTCTACTCATCCATGGCAGACACGCTCAACTATTGCTTCACCCTGGATTATTACGTTTGGCTCAGATTCAAAACATCCACACGTTCAGATCCGTATTTAAAAAAACCCTTTTTATTGAAGTTGCGCAATCGTGTTCTCTCAGGCTCGGATGAATAATACACACCAGAAGCACTCGCTTTATCACACGGGATTCTCTTTCACCAACAATGCAGAACACCGTGCACATATTTGATGGCTGGTTGCTGTGTATTTATGAAGATAAACCTCTTTTACAGGTCTTCACTGCCTCCATTGTCTTCTCCTCTGCAGGGCTCGCAACCCGATTCCTTTGTTCCTCACATGGGCCGAGTACAATGGGTGCTACTTTCGCTCTTTACAGAGGCTTTCCACAGGCGCACTAAGGTTGAACTTGTATTTTCCGCCCTGTGTCAATTCACTTTGTATTGACATTTTAAGCAAACAACAAAGCAAGGCCACCTTGACTACAGTCCAACCCGCTTCTCCTCCAGGACAGGTTACACCCCAGGAAAAACCATTAAAACGGTTCTCTCTCTCTCTCTCTCTCGGTTGTTTGTTTATTTTAAAAACGGCTTTAAAGTCCTGCAACCCTTTGTTTTAAATGTCCGCCAATGAAAAGGGGACGATCCCGACGCCGCGCCGATTGTTAGTCCAAGGTTAAGACGACTTCCAGCCGAGCGTCCCCTCCGTTAAAAGCCTTTTAAATGAGCCATGCACCAATTGTGAAGCCTCTAATCTAGGATTTATGGACTAAGTTAACACACACACACACTTGCTACTACAGAGTACGGTGCAGAAGAAGACGAGTGAAGCTCTCATTTGTTCCGAACAAACTTGCCAACAAACGCACCAGTGGTGGAGGGATGAATATCGTCCCCTGGATTCCTCCCTTCTCTCTCCTCCCCTCTCTGATAGTCTGATAGAAACACACACACACACACACATGCATGCACACAATAAACACACACGCGTATACACAAATCCAACCTTGTGTCAGATGATATTTATTTGTTGCAAAGGTGACATGGATTTGGTTTCCTTTTTGACAGCAGCAGTGTGTTGTCTGCCGTGTTAGAAGAGTGTGTGAGACTTACTCTGTGCAACTCCACGGAGTCGATCCACTGGTGTCTGTGCTCCGGGTCTTGTGCTCTCAGGTACCACACGCTGTCGTTCACACTGATGTCCAGCCGGCACTCGTCAAACTCATGAGGCTGGAAAACAAGAAGGAAAAAAGGACAGAATGTTTAGTCGGTGTGCGTTGAGGATATACAGCTGTTGATCTTTTAAATATCTCCATCTTCAAATGCTCGACATCTGATGGAAGCAGAGGGAGGGATCGGTCTGTGAAATGAGAGCGCCGTCATGTTCTTTTTCATAGAAAGAGGAAGCGCAAATCTTTCCCCCTAGTCCAGGAAGTGCACAGACAGGCCCGTGTGAGAGGTGGCGATCGATGTAAATAGCCATTAAAATGACACTGAAATAGCAAACTGCTTATCTCTTCCTGCTGCGCGTTACAATCTAGAAACACGGCGATCCACCGCAGGCAAAGTGACGGGAGTAGGATTGCTTCGATGTAGGCCTTTATTGATAAGGACGAAGGAGAGTGCACCACATTTCAGACGACGTCCCAAAGGAGTGGAGGATAACTGGCCTTTTAAGGAAACCTGCAGGATGGAGCATATTCCTTAATGGCCCTCCAGAGCACTGTCAGCGCTGTGAAACTGCTGTGTTGGCATGGCCGGGCAGCAACCAGGGACTGTGTGTGTGTGTGTGTGTGTGTGTGTGTGTGTGTGTGCTGCTAGAGGGCAGAGGTGGAGGGAACGGTGGTGACAGCAATGGTATTTACCTGTGTAGTATTTACCAAATGCATCAGGGAGGCACGTTGCTAAATCACTCTCAAGGACTCGTCGCGGTGGAAGAACAGGCCGAGATATTAGCGAGAGTCGGCCTCGTTCGAGAAGGACAAAGAAAAAAAAAGACCGATGGAGCAGGAATGCCAGACTGCGGTTAGTTACACTGTCGGCAAAAAGGAAACCGCATCAGAGAAGAGACCTCTGCATTCCTCCGTTAGCCACAATACAATAAACACATCTGGGATCCATAACTTGGGAGAATCCTAACGCACGATAAGTGCATAAGTGCAATCGTTTCCTACGGCGGGCCGAGACTCATTTCCACGGATAAGCTCTTTCAGAGAGAAAGAATTAGCGATGGAAGTCGTTTGTTTGATGCGCTTATTGATTCTTTATATATTATATCTATATGGCATTCTGAGTGTAAATTAGGGCTGTGCGCTACGGCCCAAATCTTCTATTATGATAGAAGTCTTTTCATATCTCGATAAACGACATACATAAGGAGATAGCATGTTTTCTGGTTATTTAAAGAAAGATGGTCTATATGAGAAATATCCACATGCTTTTGTAGACTCTTATATATACACTGAGAAATTAAATATACTGAGCATTTAGAGCTTTAGTGCACAATATTTAGATTTAGCATTAGTGTGCTTGTTTAAACAACGTAACTGTGTGTCGCGATATCCAGATGTATGATGTCATCACGATAACGTTCCATTGAAAGACGTTACATTACCATGGTTTAAATAATATATTAATACTTTTATATTGATGAATCCTGTCTACCGACTCTATTCAACCTATAAAAAGATGAACATGCTTATAAATATATTCACAGAGACAAGCTATAATAAAAAACAGGCACATTTGATCATTAACAATTGCAAGCTTTTAGTCCAACACCAGCCAGAGAATGCCGGCGCCCAGAGACCACCAGGGACCAAACCATTACTGAGCATTGTGTTGCTCCAGTGAGCTGGCAGAGAAATAAATGGCCCACTTTGGTGTCATTAAAAGAGGTTTCATCGGAAGGGGTGCGACTTGGCTCTGTTGCCCGACACCTGGACGACACCGAGGCCAAGAACAGATGCTCGCTGTCAATAATGCACGATATGAGGCCGAATGCTGAACGCCTGCCGACCCAGAGGCTCAGTGGAGCGTTACCGGCGGCACGAGCGCAAGATCAACACCAGTGACCGAGACCGAGAAGAAGAGGAAGCGTAAGAGAGGAAGGAAACCCGAGTGTTGCATCCTTATCGTTACAACTTCTTTACGACAGCCTCCTTCTTTCTTCAACCCTGAACACCGACTTGTTTCAAATCATAACCATAAAAAGCCACTCGCCGGAGTTTAACTATCAGCTCTTATGTGGAAAAGATCTCTCTCTCTCTTCGTATGATTACACCGGTATGATAAATGAGTGTTTGGATGGTAGATTTGAGTGTTATTTGGTTGCTAGGAAAGTGAGAAAATGGATTCCTCTTCATCACCTCCAGCCTACGGGGCTATGGGCATACTGACTGGAAAAGCAGGGTTGAGGAATGAAAGCCTGCACTGGGTTTGGAGAAGGTTACTGGGATCCAGGGCTACAGTAAACAATAATCCGTCACGGGAAGGTCATTTTAGCAGCCTCGCGCATCACAAGATGCCATGACATTGATCTCAGCCTGGACCCCATGTGAAAGGCAAGCAGACGGGGGAAAAAAAAAAAGAGTGTTTGGTTTGTGTGTCTGTCTACTTGTGCATGTGTGCGTAGCGTGATTAATGAACAACTTAACACACAGGTCAATGTAGAAGCAAGTCAATGTGGAGAGCATGAGAATGGCTGATGCACAGTGCATGCATGAGACCTCCAACGGGTAGAGAAAAGAAAGAGCGTGAGCGGAAAGTTCAGATGCGACTGCAGCAAAGCACTTTGGAACCCAGGATCAATGTTTCGATTCCTTTGGTGAGTTAAAGGGGTAGTTTGGATGTTTTTTTTTTTTTAAATTGTGATTGTATTACTTATTAATCAGTGTATTGCCTACAGTGGATGGCGGTAAGCACAGCTCCAAATTTGGAGAAGCAGACAGGAATGTAATGTACAATGTACTGCTGTGGACGGCAACATGTATTTTAGGCACCCGAAAGAAAGGCCCACCTAAAAAAAAAATATATATATAAAAAAATAAATCGATATCCGTTTAAGTGTATACTATATTTAGAATATTTTCACTGCTTTATCTTGTGGCCAGACAGCCCACTCCGATGCAGAAGGGAAATGAAAGTGAAACTTATCTAAGCTCTCTTCAAAGAATAACTGTGAAAATGACAGTTACTGATTTAGGTAGTATACTGTATACTGTAGTACAAAAGATGTACTTTTCTGCCTCAAACTTCCTACTCGACTAGTTCAACAAGACTCTTCTGTCCTCTCCCTACGTGTTTGCAGTCACAGTCTACAGAACCGAGTGAATGGGAGCGCCGCTTTAAAAAAAGAAAGAAAATCAACACAAGTGATTCTCATTACCTAAAGAAACAATGGGAAACCCTACAAAAGCTGCACCAGACCGAACTGTAGTTCATTTGTGCAAATTTAAACATAATATTTACGCTCTCTGAAGAGGAAATTCGGACTATATATATATACTATATATACTATCTAGTTCCTTGAGCATTGCTACCGAGGCCGGGTGCCAAGAACGTCTTTGTGTTGACTCTGGATCCCGATGGCTCCGGAGCAGGAAACAGTGACTCACCCAAGTGGTCAGAGTGAAAGACAAGGAAAGGAAAGGTTAAATAAACAACATTCAGACGCACTCTGGGTCCTCCTCATGACCCCCTATGGTGAGGAAGTCACATGCTATGGAGGAAGAGTTTCCTTTCCTGGCTGAGGACGCTTTTGCTGTTTCCACCACAAGCCTGACGTCATCCCGTAGTGGCCTTATCAACCTCCACTTGACCTCAAGTATGTCTTTCCTTTACTCTTTGTGGCAGTTATGGAGAGGAAAAGGGCCTCGAAGAACTCAAAAACCACCCAGTACTTATAACTACTGGAAGTAGGCCAGGTCTTCTTAACCAACCGTGGATCTAAAGATGGCGATAGCGGTAAGCAGCCTTTGAAGCTAAAGTGTTGTGGAGGCCATTACTATCATATGCACACACAACTTTGAGTTCACGCGCCAAGATATTCCAAGTGTCAATACAGAGTTTGGTTTTTAACTAATTAACGCTTCTATTTAATCCCGCCTAGGATCATATTTACTTATCGGATAACCTTTTTTAACCTCACTGCTCAAACCTTCCAAGTTCGTAACATTAGTTCTTTGTGCACGACAGATGTGTTGGCTGTAACACCATTATCATGTTCCCTAGTAATGGATGTTGCTGTGAACACACTAGACCTACCCATACTATTGTGTAAACAGGGGAAGGACAAAGAAGTGAGCCGAGCACAACGCAATCCAATCCAGCAGCTCTGCAACTCATCCTCCCTTTTGGCTGAGACTGTCAAACAGACGCCGTTACCAGTCTGTTGAAATTTAAGGCAACGTCTAATTGATTGCATTGTATTGTATTGTAAGCTGTTTTTGTGGCTAATTAATGATGTGTTCCACCCTCTAACGATGCTCCTGCTGGGTATGCTGGGAAGGATGGACACCAGTCACTGAATTGAACAGTGGAAAGACCAGTGGGCCCATCCCGATCTCGGGGGTTTTAGACTCTTTTGAGAAATGCTTCAGAGAATTTGCTGTGGCTGTTTTGCAATAAAGAATGAACTTGTTTTCTTACAGGTCGACCCAAGTTTCACAACGTTGGTGTGACAACTGAAATCCGTGAATGACTCACAGTGAAACTTAAACCAAAGGCTTCCATTTGAAGTAATGACATATATGTGTGCACACCAGAG
Organism: Myoxocephalus aenaeus; assembly: GCA_038501785.1. NCBI lineage: Eukaryota > Metazoa > Chordata > Actinopteri > Perciformes > Cottidae > Myoxocephalus > Myoxocephalus aenaeus. The sequence goes on along the minus strand of JBAMJR010000037.1, from coordinate 4,621,742 downwards.
CTGCAAAGATAAGTCCATTAAACTATTAGTCAATACATTTTGAAAGTCGAATAATTGTTTTGGTAATTGCTTAAAGAAAAACGCCTAACATTTGCTGGTAGCAAGACATTTGAAAACCGCACCTTGGGCACAATGAAATATTAACAGGCACTATGAATCGAGACAATAATTGCAGGATTTATTAATGAAAATAATCAATAGTTGCAGTTATCTTATAATTCCGAATTGTAATATTTTTGTATTGCCTTAGTATTACTAGCCTCTAACCCAAGTTCCTAACTCTAAATGTTCTTCTTGAAAAAAAAAAATCTATTTTGCACTTTATTATTATTATTATTATCTGTATTTACTTTATGTTGGACAGGAGAGAAAAATGTATGTTTGCACAGGTGGCAGAAATTGACAAATAAAGCTGACTTTGACTAAGTAGACAAATTTAACCACCAAGTGTGAAGCCTCAAAACTAAACATTAAGTATGGCTAAACCTAAACGCAAAGATGGTTTTGTCTGAGCGTTAATGCGAGAGCCATGAGGGGAAAAGACAAGGAGGAGAAATCAAAAAGACAGAAATACTGACGAAAAACAACAACTAACTTTTCAACAGCGGTCTGTGCATGACAGTCACCAGCTAGAACTCGTGATTATTTACGCCCCAGACTTTTGAGGCCTGTTTCCAGTGGAATGAGAAATGACGACAGTCGAGCGCCGCATGGAGGTTAATATTTACATAAGCTGGGAATGGATGAAGCTGAACAAATACAGTTAATAGCAAAGCCTGCTTTACGCGGCATGGGAACATTAACTTATTATTTTGTACTTGTTACTGTTTGGAGAGAGACTCAGACGGAGAATCGGTCAATGAATGACCTGAAACGTGATGCAAGGTGAAACAATGTGAACAGCTGTTGACAGGTTGGGATTTACTTCCTGTGCTGAGCAGAGTGTGGCAGCGAATCTCTGAGACGTGGTATTATTAAAAGCCTGATCGGCGTGATGGGAGCTTCGATACGCTGTAAGCTACTGCTACCACAGCTCTAATTTCTCGGTCCATCCTATGCAGTGACAGAACGTGACTAGTCTCATGATGAAGCTCTCTGCGTCAACCGTAACCACACGGCATGTTGTTTTGAAAAGAAAAACAGTCACCTGACAGGCGGAACACCCACAAGCAGAACATGGGACATAATCAGGAGTTCTTTGGAGAAAAAAGAAATAGGTTATCACTGCAGATCAGGAACACGTTCGAGAAAGTCCAGGGTAAAGTTCCTCTTCTGATTAGAATTGTCAACAGCGAGTCAAGACTTTAGGCCTGCACACGGATCCAGGGAAGAGAGTCTTTTCCTTGTGAATTAAACAGAAACATATGGTGAATGCCTGACAGCTGAATCACATATAGATCATTTACTTCTCAAAAGTATGTGGGAGGCTCAGGACGAAAGAGGGTGTGGAGAAAGCCGATGGGAAACAGAAAAGTCTGTCTTTCTCCTAATGCGCTCCTCATGTGATCGACTTAACCCAGTCACGATGTTTCAGACGGTATATTTCAGCGTACAGAACATCATGGCTACGAGTTAATAGCGGGGCATCTGAAAAAAACGGTTAGAAATGAAGCAGTATTTCAGAGGACTGCAACAACTGGCGAAGCATTAAAAAAAGGGTTTCTGTTTGTGCTGAAAGTTTATTAATTTGTTTCCACATGCAAGCCAAACCAAATGCAGTATGCGACACACAACTAAAACTTATTTTCAAAGAGGGGCGGATGATTATTGTGCAGCACATGTTGAGATTCCTCCAGATTTTGAGAAAAGCATGAAAAGTGGGTCACAGGTGAAACTCTTGGAGACAATCTTCAGGACCAAAACAGACAGAGTTGATTCCACAGCTCTTCCATCAGCATTCATCTACTTTTTGATCACCTCATTACCAACAATACAAATTGTCTAAGCATCATTAAGGCAGATAAAACGGTGGATGAACCAGTGAGTTCATCAGCTGACGGCGACAGTTATTCTTTAGTTGATTTAATTTGTAATAATTAAATGTAATTTCCTGGTTATGAAAAGGTTTACAAAGCAATGTCAACTCTGATTAGCAACATAATTTAATCAGACTACACTCATTCGCCTCTGCGTATCGCAGCTCGTCAACAAATATAAGGAGAAGGTCAAGACTCGAAACTGTTTACCAAATATATCTACTGTGGTTATCACTGGCACGTAAAATAAACTCCTGAATGCCACCTGGCTGTTTGGCCTGTTTCAGAAAGGAAGGTCAAACTAGAGCAACATGCATTCTAGAGAAAACCAGCTGAAGCTGTAGGTGAAGTGACAAACAAGGGCAGTGTGTGGCTACATTTGCAATTTAAATAAGCATCCACAGAGCATCCTCTCAGGTCTTGAATAGCAGAGGATGTGTGATGCTTCCCCTCTCGTACACAAACGGCAGCGTTCATTCTTGTAAGACATTTTGAAAGGGCCAATATTGCACAAAAGAAAGGCCGCACTTTCTTCAAATACACTTTTGTGGACAAGATTGTGGAATATTGGAGCGCGGTTAACAGAAAAGGAAGGGCGGCGCTTTGTAGTGAAGAAACTCCATAGTACTTACAGTAATAACCGCTTTGCTGAGGCAGAGGGAACCCCGGCAGCCGTACTCGGTCTCATCCTGAGACTTGTAGTAGCTCAGTGTGTTGTTTTTTAGGACCACCCAACGGTCCTGCCATCCATGGATGTAATTTGTCCACTGAAAAATAAAGCACTTTAATCAATATCTTTGAATGCAGAGTGACAAGAAAAAAAAAAAGCACCTAAATAAATACCACCTTGCTTAAAAAGTCAGGTGTTTTTTAGACTTCTGCTTTGGTTCTTTGTATGGTGATTTAAATGGTTGTGGTTGTGGTTGTGTTATTGAAAGGCGTGTAGCTCACGGTGCCGGCCTTATTTACAAAAGGAACATTTAACACCTCACCGCCTCCTACAACAAAACCATAAACTACGGCCTCGTCAATCACCACAGAGTTGAATCAACAGCCTTGAAGTTACACAAAGTATTTAGGGATTATAAAATGGGAGAGCAGTTTGAATTTGACTGGTATTTTTGTACTTCTGGGAAAACTAAATTCATACACGTGGGATTTTATGGACACATTAATCCTCATAGATTTATGACGTGAATAGGGTTTAGTATGACTGAAGAGGTGAGCTCCTCTGGATGCAGATCTGCTTAATCTCACAATATGCTTGGTTAGCGGGTCAGCATGCAATCTGTTTAGCGACGACCAGTGTACAGTGACATTAATACCCCGTTAGCTTGCCAGCAGCTTAACTAATTAAAACTGTGGTCAATTTGGCCAAAACAACATCTTGCACAAGTGAGCAGACGCATATGGCAAACTGGGTTACCAAGACTGTGTCTAGCAGGAGACTTAACGGTCTGTTTACCACCCAAAAAAACCTGATTAACAAGTCCATGCAGTGTTATTTACACAGTTAACAAGCATAGTTTACTTGTACCGGCATCCCACTAAATGTTTTCCTGCACCTGGCATACTGTTGTCAAATCAATATTTACAGCATGACTGGGTATTTGCCCATAACACTAACGCCATTTGCTGAATGCACATTGTTATCGTAGGAATAATGCAGCAGGCCTTCTTTAACCTATTTAAATGAGCTCTGTTTGACAGGGAAATACTGAAGTCTGCACTATGCACACCAGGCAAAAATAACAGCTTAACCGTGACCACCTGATACAAGGGCACAGGTCCATAAATCAACATGCCACATGAATGAACTATAAACAATAACCTATACCCTCATCACACTGTAAACTAATCTCTCTTTTGCAGGGAGCTGCATTGCATACCCTGCTGTTCAGTTTCAATGAGGGGGGGGGCTTTCCTTTCGCTTCAATTGGGATTACCGGTCTGATATTCAGGGGGAATGATTCAGTACAACCAGAGCTAACCCTCAAAATAGACATGCCAGGATTTGTCTAAACACCGAGCCCATTATTTACCTGTCCTCATACGGTACGTAAACGCCTCACTGACAGTTATGCCCGCGGGACTTGGCACGCGACAATCAGCCACTTAAGAGGAAATTCAGTTAACCCCCTCCACCATTAAAAAAAAAAAAAAAAAAAAGGTGATTTACCTTGCTGAGGACTCCGCTCAGGTCCACCATGCCCACAAGATGTCCAGATTCATCTCTGGGCTCGACGTCTTCCTCGGAACCGGAGGAGTTCCAGCTCTGGTTGTCTGACATTTTCTAAACGTTTGTTTGTGTATATTATATTATTATAAAATATATATATAAAAAAAAAAAAAATCCCTCCTCGTCCTTCAGAGAAACGCTGCAGTTTCCTCCCGTACAGTGATGACAGCTCTCCCGTCCACCGCCATGTTCAACTGACGTCCCCGGAGCTTCTTCTTCTTCTTCTTCTCCTCCTCCTCCGCTGGGTGAGCGCGAGCCGCGAGCGCGTGTTCCAGCTTGTGTGGTGCGCAGGGGCGCTGGCTACGGTGACGTCACCAAATCCACTCCCCGACAGGAAGCAGGCTCCTCCCCCTCCCTCCCCTACTGTTTATGGCACTGAAAATAGACTGAGAAGCGCAAGAAAATAGAGCAGGACTACAGGAGAAATAGGCCAGGAGGGCGACGGCAGCGTGATGCTCCAGATTAACCTCATTTAGCTTTAGTTTACTGGAAGGAAGCCCCTGAATCTCTCGATGTAGTTACATTTACAGTGCCATTTATACACCAAAACAGTAGTATTATCATTTGTGTACAACTTGATAGGCTACTTCTACTCCACTAGATTTCAGATTTTTACATTTACTCCATAATTTAAATTACTTTGCAGATTCAGATTAATAATAGTCAAGCAAAACATTATTATTACACTTACATTCCACCTTAAAGTACTGTTATTTGTTGTCTGTGCACTTTATTTTAACTTTAATTGTATATTCTACTGTAGATTTCATTGTAAATATTCATGCTCCCATTTATTGCACTCTGTTAAATGTAATGCACCTCCCACCAGGACAAATTCCTTGTATGTGAAAACATACATGGCAATAAATGGTTCTGATTCTGATTCTGATTCTGGATTATAATTATTGATGCTTTAATGTGTACAACTATGCTATTTCCCCCTTCGTTTTTTTTTCTGCTATTTTTATACTTTTACTGAAGGCTTGCATCATTTGAGTTGATATTGTGCTTTAGAGGTTTGTCCTCCCGAACAAATAATGTAATTTACAAAAACAACTGATTTGTTTTTGTTAATTAGTTGCACATATTATATATTGTATTATATACCTTTCATCATTTGTGATTTCTGTTAGCCGTAAACCGCCCCACCCTGTACATTTTTATCAAGATAACCCTCAAAGAGTCAGATTATCGACTTGACCCAGAGAGCGTCATCACACATTGATTCACCTGTTGCTCAACTGAACACGTGGAAGTGATGACATCACTTCATCCAGCTCACTGCAAAACAATGAGAAGAGCAAAGACACAAAAAAGACACAAATACAGAAAACTCTTGATTGATAAAACAGTTTTTCAGGGCCCATAAAAGCTGTATATTTGGACACATTCCTCATTAGTGTGCACATTACTTTGCTCCACTGTAACTGATTAAGAGGTGATCTGTTACCTTTCCACAGGGGAGGAGGTATTATTCAAAAAAATTATATTATGGTGAAACTAAGCACCTCCTCTTTATTATGTTTAATTCGATCTTAATCTGTAATGATGCATAATCATGTTTTTATTGATTACACTTATTAACCACCTGATAATGTATTGTCCTTATACACAGGGTTGCACAACAAATGAGTGTTGATGAATTACATTTTCATCCAGAGTTTAACACTTAAAGAGTCAGATTATCGACTTGACACAGACAGTGTCATCACACATTTATTCACCTGTTGCTCAACTGAACATTATCGACTTGACACAGACAGTGTCATCACACATTGATTCACCTGTTGCTCAACTGAACATGTGGAAGTGATGACATCACTTCATCCAGAAAAAAGACACAAATACAGAAATCTCTTGATTGAGAAAGCAGGTTTTCGGAGCCTATATATTTGGACACATTTCTCATCTGTCCCGGGATAGTGTAACTACACTGTAACTGATTTAGAGATAACCTGTCACCTTTTCCACGGGGGAGGAAGTGTTTTTAGTGAATTAAATTATGGTGAAATTATAATGAGGGCCTCTGGAGCCCCAGCACAACTCCTCTCCGTCTCAGGAGTCACTTTACCAACCAACAAACACAGCAGGCAGGATCAGCACTTAGTGTAGACATTTATGAGGCCTAGCCACAGGAACATTAGCAAAGATATGTGAGGTCAAAGAGGGTTTCATTTGCTGGATAAATGCAGACATATTATCCACTGAAATATCTATTTATGCATTATGTTCATGTGTTTGCTGATGGCAACAATCTGCCTGCACTCATCCATCAGAACACATTACCACGTAGCTTTAATGCTAACAAACAGTTTAAAGTGTTGCACTTTCCCTCTGTCTGACTGTTGGCTGTCATGCATGTCTTTTATTGTTGTAAAGCTGTGTCTGACTGATTTATATATTTCACATGCTCTGCATGCTTTTATGTTCTGTGACTCTGACATGGAGGTTTGTTAGTGTCTAATAATGCAGCATAATCCATTCTATTTTAACATATATTCCTCATTTTATTTGCTTTGTGTGTGTTGACTTTGTGAGCCTCTGTGTTGCATGTCTTAGTACTTGACAATGTCTAAGAGTCTCCTGAATGATGATACTATGCATTTTAATATTCTCACTCTATTCCTTGTTTGTGCACACATTGTAAAGCCTTGTATATTTAATATACTTATTTCTGTTTTTAGGTTTGTTTTGGAACGTCTGCCTCTCGGGACGAGATGAAAAATAGCCTCTTGGCTAACTCTGGAGCATTTACAAAAATGTTTTTATTAATGTGCACTGTCCCCTTAGCAAATAAACCATTAAGGTTTGGAAATAAACAGCCTTCTGTAGTTAGATGTATTAGAGGGAGGGCATTATACTCTATAGTTTAACATTTTAAATAATATCATGTCTTCTTTAGACAACCAAATCAGTTTCTTAGTGGGCTGTCAGTTGAGAAAACAGGTGAATCAACAAACCGTTGAGATTTAACTCCCCCTCCTATGTCACATGCGACTCATTAGACTATAAGGCCCAGGGCTGGAGAGCTACCTGTGCAGAGGTGCACTTTATACTTTATAATGCGTCTTAAAGAGACAGGCGCTCAAACGGAGCGTTTCAGTCAGAGGGTGAATATATATATATATCCAGACAGACAATATGAGACAAATTATGTGTTTTTTCTAACATTAAAGCATGTAAACATGTTCTCAAAAAAAATAAAAATACAAGTATGATCCTGATAATGATCCTGCTATGTCCCCTTTAAGATTTTTAACATCATATTAAGTGCTATCACACATTTAGTCAATAAGAATGTTATACCGCTCTCCGTCTCCTTACCTCCCTTGACATAAGCCTTTAAAACAGGACTGTACTTATGTCAACCATGAGTCATGTGATAATCCTCGCGGGATTTAGCACAAGTAGACACACACACACACACTCACACACACACACACCTTGTGTCCCAACATCCAAAACACACCCGTGTTTCAGTGAGTTACAGGAGAGGAGAGCTGTTGGCCACATGTCATCATGGGTCTTGTGAGTCGGATGCAGCTTCGTGGAATCATGAGACCAGGAAGCAAACAAACCACCAGACTTCTATTACCGGCACAATCCGACTCTTCTCTTCCATTGAAAGGGGAAAGTGTGAGTGGCAGGAAGCTGCATTGAAAGCTCACTTATTCAAACTATAAAAACCGTACACGAGATTTCTACTAATGCTCTCTGGAAATATCGTCTGTTTGACAGATTATTTCCTCTATCAGAACTTGTATTTGAAGACTAATCAGATGTGAGAAACACACTGTGCCAGAGAAGGAAGTACATTGTCGTATAATGAGTGGATAATAAAATACGTTGAGATCATTATCTGTCAGACGATACTAGTGAAACCAGTCCCGGCCAATCCCATCGTTTCACACGGTGTATCTGCACCTGAACATTTCGACAGTTTCTCTGCCCCATGGTGGTACGGCCGGAAGGGCGTGGACACAACCTGCTCTTTGACTGAATTGGATTTCAGCAGCTGATTTAATCACGGCGGCACACAAACTGTCCCTGCTTTACTGGACCTGTGATTCATTTAGAGGCCAGGAGTCAAGGACCATGACTCAGGCGGGGGCTGATCAAGCAGTAATGTGATTAAATCACATCCTCTTTCCAGCTGCATATTCCACACGGGTCAACAGGGGAAGGAAGCAGCTGGCTCACCGGGATGGATTACTTTACTTCATGCTCATGTCATACGCTTCCTCGTGGATATCATAATAGAGTAAATCCAGGGAAAGTATATATACTTTTGTGTTGCAGGCATTTGCTGCCGCTCTTTGTGCACTGATGGTTTTGTCACAACACTTCAAACAGTGTGGTGAGGTTTCCAAAAACACATTCATGAGCAACAGGCTGTTTCACACCAGCTGCATGTGGACGTGACTGCCGGGCAGTAGAGGTCTCAGGGAAAAAGTCTTGCGTAAGGAACCTCAGGAAAGGTTGGATCAGGCCTTCTGCCTCATGAGATCGCTCTGCCCCCTGCTGGAGACCGACTCCAGTAGACTGTAATAAAGTTGTTGTGTGTGTGGGTTCATCTCATCGAGGTAAAGCAGCTGTGACACTAATCCTGACACCATGAGAGACTTTACTGGACGACTTGGAAACTGTCGCCAGGAAACCAGGAGGAGGCCATGAAGTGTTCACAGGCTGCAAGTGTCGTGTGTACGAGTTAAATCAGAGGCCAGCAAATGCTCTTCAGATTAAAGACACAAGCATTTAGTAAACCTCCTGGATTCTACTTTATTCTACTATGTAGTGCCATTCAAAATACTTTGTTGGGGCAATTTAAGGCAAGCAAGCGTTAAAGTGCAGACAAATGTGTTAAAAAGACATTCACAAGGATTTGTAGCAGCATGGTGAGCTAGACCAAGTAAGATTTGATTCAGATGCTCGACCTTTACTGTCTGATTTCTGTAAGTCATATGATCGTCTTTTAACAGTCTTTATTCATGAATTCCATTTTACTGTATTTCCTTTTTTTAGATGTAGTTATAGTTGATTTTTTTTTTTTAAATAAAGCTTGGAAAATAAAATAGGACCGTAAAAAACTAAACAGAGACTGAAGAAAGAGAAAACACCGCCCTCTGCTGGTCGAGGCCAGTACATACAGTATAAACCTGCTGCAGTAAAACGAACCCTGTCACCCCGAGGACTATTTCTTCTTTCTTTCTTCTTACCGGCCACCCCCCTGCAACACTTCATATTTAAACACTCATGTCACTTTAACATACACTTACATTAATGTTATCTGTTTGTCTGATCACTTTATCCTTATCTTATACTTAATTTAATACCCATTCCACCAAGAAAAAAATCCTCGTTTGTGTAAACATTCCTGGCAAATAAATGGTTTCTGATTCTGTTTTCTGATTCTGATAAAAGCTGCACACACAAATAGTTATCCGGTCTTTGACTGACCATGGAGAATAAAGAGATCAGATCAGTGGGGACTGCACTGTGGATGCTGTCCAGCCGGTTTCTTGTCCTAACTGCCGTCTTCCCCAGACAAGTTAGAAATATTTTGACTTCCCACTCTTCTAGAAAACTACAGAACTCCTCTGGATCCAGTTTGACCAGTAGAAGGCAGTGTGGTGCTCTGGTTTAAAAAGATGTAATGATCCTTTTCCATCTTCTTCCTCATCCTTTAAAAGGGGGCCACACACACACACACACACACACACACACACACACACACACACACACACACACACACACACACACACACACACACACACACACACACACACACACACACACACAAAGTCCTCCGCCAAAGTACTTTGTCATGCCACACTTGCTTAAGCTATTCCCATAATTGATTTACAGAATCCGACTTGTCTCCTGAAAGACGATACACTGAGCTACTGAACTGTGTGAAGCTTCATAATGAGGAAACTCTTTCACAGCGCGGCCATAATGAGCCTGGAAAGTATTCCAGTCTTAAAGCGGCCTCACACGAGGAGCATGACGGCTCGACGCAACATTGAGACTCTTATTTAGCTGCTGTCATTCACCAGCGCCTGATGTCTGTGACTCATACATCATTTACAGTCAAGTGGAGTCAAAGTCAAAATACAAAAAAAAAAAAAGACTATTTCACAGGATTTGTTTCTGCTTCACCTGGACCTCAACATTACTGTGATGTCCGACATTACATCTGAAACTGTCCCAAAATGTTCCTGAAACTTGGTCAATGATTACATACAAACTGTGCCAGCTATCAAAATGTCCATTTGCCCCCAATACAGTACAGAGCTTTGTTAATGTTTAAAACTTTAAATATTCTTTCTACGTTAAAAGTATGGCGAGTCACTCTGGGCCCAAAGTTGAGTGTTTTTTGTTCTCTCTCTTCGAGCGCTCGAAGTCGGTCAAGAAGGCCGTGAAAGACCTTCGAGAGAGGTTTTGTGACCAGAAGAGGAGGAACAAAAAAGAAAACGGCTGCATATGTTTGTACTGTCGCTTACAGCAGGCGTAATGTATAAATGTGACTACATTTCTACCCGCAGCGAGAAAGATTGTTAGACCACAGTAGTGTATATACATTGAAGTGGAGATGAAACCCTTTGAGATCACATCATCGGGTAATATTGCTGTTATTTAATAATACCCACAAAATTAGTAAAGTAAATTTCTTCTTATTTTTCTACCAAATTCCAATCATCTTTTTCTATATGCTTAAGTAACGTTGAACCAACCAATTTCAACCGATGATGTCGTGACAAGGGAGGTGTGAAGTGAACAGCATATGTTTGTACTGTCTCTTACAGCCACCGTAATGTATAAACTACATTTTTTAAATCTTTTTTGATAAAAATAAAGTGTTTTTTGATCATTAAAACATGTAAACATGTTCGAGTAGAAAAAAAAGAAATACAGCTATGAACCTGAAAATGCAAAGCGTGACATGCCCCCCTTTAAATGACACTGACTCCTCCGCAGGTTAACTGTGCCGGCCTGCAAAAGGCCTTTCCAGCGCCAGTGTTGCCACTATAGCCCCGTGATATAAAAAGGAGAGAGGCCAACCAGAGCCGAGCTACATCGTTAGAGGCAAAACTGCTCAAATTGAGTTCCTCAGCAACGGCTTTCGAGTGCTTACACACCGTTATAGTGTTGCATTGTTGTGGCCCCTTCAGCCTTTTCATATTTCTATTAGCGTGTCCCAGTGTTCTGTCCATTTAAAGCTAATGAGAAAAACATAATGTCACATCCAGCCAATGTTTGTGTCACCTCATACAGAAAGAAACACCATAAACCACGCCATTAGTGCAGTTGCTCTTTGCGATGCAGTTTGTATTTCTATAAATGTAGGTTTGTGTAAAAGGAGTTGAGTACAATTGTCTAGTAGTTTTGTCCTTTTGAAGATGTATTCATAATAAATAACTTGACATGCATGGACTGTACATTACTAGTGAAATGTATTTGTTGAAATGCAGAAGCTGATCATTATAGCGACTGTATATATAATTAATGACTGCAAAATAAAATAATAAGATACTTTTTTATTGATGTATGGTACAGAAAACGTCCAGTCTATTCTGTTAAGCAAAGATAACTGTATATTTCAGCACATTAAAGATAAAGGATACTCTTTTTTAGGCCCCTGCATACAGTATAGTCAGAATGCTGCACGTCTGGGTGTCTGTGTGTGTGTGACCGTGTGTGTGTGTGTTTGTGTGTGTGTCAGAGCAGAACGCCCGGCGAGCGGCGGCCTGAAATACAGCTCATTTGTCAGTGACACTAGAAATGCTTTGACCTTCCCAAGACATGCAGGCTTTGCCGACTCAGCAGTTTCTCTTTCTAGCCGAATTACAGTCGTCACCCGCATGAGTGAGGGCGGCTCCCCTCGTACACAACGAGCAGTGAGCAGGAGGTCTGGGAAGAGTAATACTTTGTTTGGATTTCACTGGAAAATAAAGGCTCAAACTGTTCTTCACTCCTGGGCGGCTTCTGTCTTCAGAAAGAGACGTTGGACTATTTGACTGTTTTGACTCCAGAACATACATAAAATAGCCGAGTGGTGTTTATTGGAGGAGACAGGGAGAGCTGTCCTGCTTTTGAAGACACTGTGAATGGACAAATTGTCGTTTTGGAAGTTTTGGAACATGATGAAACAGCATGTATGTGTTTAATAAATGTCCAGTTTCCAGTAATTTGGTGTTTTAAATATAAAATGTACTATTTGACTGAGAGTCAGGGGTGCCAAAATAACAATCGTCAGCTATGTAAAACACATGAACTTTCCATCTCTATTTAAAACCCACACGATTAAACAGAACTATGGATAAACAACCAGCAGGCTACACTGCTGCACTGTCCTCAGACTTCCTGTTCCTCCTTTTCCGGCTCTGTTCATTTCCATAAATTGTTTAGTTTCATCCTGCCAAGTGATTTCTCCAGGATCACTGCACTTCAAATGCATTTTTCTTATTATTGCTATTATTCAGGCTGCTTGTGCTCTATTTTTAGGTCACCGTCAATACTGATAAAACAAAATCAAACAAAAGTAAGCATTATCATTTATTTAAATATTACCAAAGATTAACAGTAGTTCTTTAGTTATTTTTGACTGACCCCCAGTCTCTCTCTGTGTCTCTGTCCATGGTGCTGAAACAAAAATCCTTGAATAAGCAGTTATAATTCCAATTCTGTCATATTTTAAATGGATTGTGTATAATGTATAAGGTCAGTTGCTCTGCTACGTTCAAGTATTCTGAGAAGTCACGCATGACGCACATCACCAGACCCCCAAACTGTCTACTGGGAATAACAGTCTATTGACTAATCATAGCACAGTCAGCTGGAGGAACAATATTCTGTACGAATATGTATAAATATATGCATATTACATAAATATCAAATGAGATAAATATCAGGCATTTTTGCGAAATGTGCTTATTTGCTATTCGAGAGTCAGATGAGAAGATTGATGCAACTCTCATCTCTCATCTGTTAAATACGAAGCTACATCCAGCATGTGCTTAGCTTAGCTTAGCATAAAGAAACAGGGGGGAACTCACAAGTGTCACAACGACAATGTGCGGTTTGATGGGCGATTATGAGTCTGATTTCTTGGCTTGCAGTATTTAAGCTAAGCTAAGTTGTATAGCTTCATATTTAACAGACAAATATGAGAATTGTATTAATCCGCTAAATAACTCTCAGCAAGAAAGCAAATAAGTGTGACTCAAAATGTTCTTCTCCCCGCTGCAGGCTGTGAACAAGAATGAAATAACAAAATAAAGCTTGGACAGCACACTGGTGTTGAGGAAACATGAGGGAGGTGCTGACTAACTGAGAGAACCCCCAGAAATGCTGTGTCATAACAGTGATCTTAGTTTTGACTCCTCTCATTAATGAATGCGTGTATGAGAGCCATAGTGTTGGTTCCTCCCATACAGGCTGCTTGTGTTCTGCTGAGCTCGGCCTTATAGCAGAAACCACCAGATAAACAGGCTTCTCTTCATTCTGCTGAAAGACCTTTCCCCTTCTAATCTTAATTAAACTGCATCATAGAGGAGCAAGACAAATAGTCGGAGGGGCAGGCGCTGAGACTTTCTGCAACATAATGGATTGTTACCGGGATGGCCATAAATCCGGTTATATATCAGGATACTACCATCCGACAGTGTGAGCAAAGCTTCAGCCGCAAAGCTGCTGCGACGTGCAGCTGTCTCTCTCCGACCACCAGAAACCCTTATAATGATTTACCTTTTTAGTAACAATTCTTTTGCTATCTTTCTTACCTCTTACTACTGTCCTCCATTCATTTTCAAACACACGGATCTGAAACAGTCGTTTCACAAATATGGAAATTGAAGGTGTTTATAAATTAGATGAATGTTCCATTGTGAGAAAGAGAGCATTTGAAATGGTTTCTTTTAATATATACAGTATATATATATATATATTTTTTTTTTTACAGTTTTCTAGTTTAAGCCGTTTGCTAAATCATTGATTGAAAAGGCTGCAAAACCCCTTTTGCCCTCGCTGCATTTCTTGCTCTTTAATGATGCACATTTGTGAATATTGTCATTAAAGTGGCATTATTGGGGCCCATTATTTGTTGCACGTATTGCTACGACTGCTGGGTGAAGCTCGTCTGCAGATGTCTGATGGATACATTATCTCAGTTGTTTGTGGGTTGAGGTGTGAAACGGCTGAGTGGATAAAGACTCACAAAGCTGCTGAACCGGTCATTTCGTTGTGGGATCTGACCGTGTTAATGTAGACATGTTGTTTCACAGCTTGTGGCAGGCGTTCCCAGCACCCACTGGATATAATTAGAAGGATTAAAAGCACTCTGCAGAGCTGAACTTGATGCTTCTTCAGTGTCTTTGCTCTCTGGTTGATTGTGCTGGGTCAGGGACGGCTGAGGTGGGTTCGGTGGCCCATTATCTGCCCACTAAAAAGAAGCCCTGATGGACACGAAAGGACGGAGCAGTGTCCTCTCCGTGTCGCACAAACTCCTGGCTGCTTGTTATGGAGGTAATTAAAAGAGAGGGATTCATTCATGGCTTTAACCTGTCAGCTCGATCCAGAGGAAAGTGCTGAGCCGAAGGATACACTGTGGAAGCCGGATTCACCCGCCGAGGGATTCCCGGCTGTGAGTCATCGGATGGTGTATTGTTGTGCGAGGCGGGCGGGCGTGGGAGGGAAAGCCGCCTCGCGGGAAGCTTTGATTCCCTTCACCGAGCATCCGCCTCATTCTTCTGACAGACGGATCCTCAGTGTCATTGCAAATCAAGGATTCTTTCCAAGGATCAAGGATGTGAAAGACAGACAATATTTTCATCTTTCTCCAGTCTTTTTTCTTTTTCGAACAGCATGATCAGATTTAGTTTCTTCCTTCTGGTCTGCAGGTATATGGCACTGTAACCGGCCCCATCTGCAATTCTGTGCGGCACTTTGAAACCTCTGAAAGGGTCACGCTGACATAGTCCAAGTTTCCAAGTATTCTATTTCACATTTGTGAGACAAAAGTGTCGAAATGCAAGTCATCTTAATAAATGGTGTTGGGAAGAAGTAAAGTATATTACTTATCCTCATACAATGTTTCTTATGATACCTTACGAAACTCCTCATTTTCTGCAAGCTTTATACGTTTTTTTCAAGACAAACTTTGGTGCAGCACGGAAACTCTAGATTTAGGAAAGAATTGTGAAACCCTGAGTTAGTTAAAATAACTATGTGCCGTAACTACATTCGTCAAGTCACGTGACAAATAAATCAACGTCAAGTTCTCGTTTCACCTTGGGATCAAACAGCGGCTTCCTGGCTGAAAAATCTCTGTTTGTCGGACACATCCATCATGCTTTTGCAGGCTTTATACTTCCTGGTTTATCATTACGTGGATAAAATAGGAAATAACTTCGTGGGATGCGTACAAATTACAGCGCGTTATTTTCCGAAGGTAAAGCTATGAATGCTGGACGAGACCAGCCAGTACTGTGATCACTACCTCCTTTTGAGGTTTGATGCATCCAATTATTTATGTGACAGTATTCTCAAATTAAAGACACTTTTAGAAAAGACATGGGGGTGATGTTGTCCCTGATGTTGTCCCTGATGCTGGAGGCCATTGTATTTACAGCCGTCTTGGGTGTAATTGACTGCATTGACTAGCGTACCATGTAGAAAAGCACTTCTGGCCTGAATAGCAGCAGCTGCTTGTGCTCGTAGATCACGTATCCGTCCCGTTTCTGGCGGCGTGAAGGACGGCACCCCCCGCCTTTGGGGAACGACCCTGCTGACCTCTGCCAACGTTTTGTTTTCGGAGGAACGAGGGCGCCCTGAGAACAGGATGGAGGAAGAGAACGCGTCTGTATCAGCGGGATTTGAAAAATCACTGCGGAGATCTGGCCCACTTCCTGTCCTCACTGCCAACAGCGTCGCTGCCATGTGGTCTGCACTGTGATGCACTGGAGCTGCAGGAATGTTTCAGAGATCAGAGTTAGCAGACAGATTTATATTCAAGGAACCACAGGTAACGATGAAAAATCACATTTCTGCTGATAAATTAATAGTGAGACATTTTAAACTATGCAAGATTTTAAGGATCATGAGATGATTGATGCAATTTGCTGGTTTGTTTTAAGTCTGTTGGCTCTTATATATAATATTTTAATGTTTTTATGTGTTTTTTTTTCTCTCTTTGATTTGTTTTTACGTGGTGAAGCTGTCAATCTGCCATTTGGGCCATGATTCAAATTGTTATGGTTGAATAAGTCCATAAAAATAAATTACAGGCATCCCAAAGCTGAAAACATTGGACATTGGTGGGAGAGAAAACAGAAATGTGTTTTTGCTCGAACTCAAACTGGCAGCAGAATAAACTCATAACTCTGATGATAAAATGTTAATGGGGGGAGTTTTGAATAATGTTAGCGGCTCTGCTCTTGTTAGATCTGGAGAACATTACTTTAACAGCCTGAAAGCCTGGTAAAGTGAATACATGCTGTTTGGCGATACGAACAAGTGTGTGTCCTAAGCTGACAAACGGATTTCAGAAAAACAAACGCTACAACTGTAATATCTATTTTGCTTTAGTCTTTTAGTGCAATATAATGGAGGAAGCCATTGCAGCAAAGTGCATATTAAAGAGTTCTTGTTTGGAAATCCAGTCAGCTGGAAGCGTTAAAAAGGGGACAAAGCGTGTGTTACATAAACTTTCTCTTTGGCTACAGCGGATGGAATCTGTTCAAATGAGAGGACTGCTTTTGTCTCCCTCGGTCTGAACTCGAGGAACCATTTAAAAAACAAAAAAAGGTCAAACAATGTTCAGCCGTAAACGACAGGTCTCTCACATCCCCTCCGCCGTGCTTTAATTCTTCAGTTTTCTGTCTACCTGCATCGTCTCCCTCAAAGATGACCGTCTTTCATAATGCTGAGTCACAGTGACCAGGAGGTTTTTCAGCGAGGACGTGAAAAGATTTTGTCACTCAGACCGTGAGGCCTCATGATGGGATTAGCCCTGTCATCTGCAGGTATTCCTGGTGGAGCTCTGCACTGTATTACGGGGCATTGATTACATTACATGCATGCACACACACCTGCTTGTCACCAAACACTATAATCTCTGACAGTAAAGCCCTCCCTCACTCCTGATGTTATATATCGCTCTGTCCGCTGCCCTCACTTTGTTTACCATCCTGCCATTGATCAATATTTGTAGCCTCTTCTTTAACCCTCACCTCAGGTTCCCTTTGTATCACCTCTTGTCGCCCTTGGACCATAAATCTAGCGCGGTCAATACTTCATAGTGCTGCTGTCAGCCTGAGGTGAGCGGCCTTCTCCACCGAGCTCTCCTCAATCATAGCTGGTCATAAAATGTATTCTTTTCAATTGCTGAATGTGCTATTTAATTATAATTTATATACATTTTATGTATATATCTCATATTACTATATAAGTTATTGTGTTTGTGAAGTGTCAGTGTGCCGATTATAGATGGGAGGGAACAGTATTTAAAGTTACTGTGAGGAAACTGGTTATGAAACAATCTCAGTTTAATACTGATGCCTCTTTATGATCTACATAAGTAAACAAGATCATTAGAGAGAAGATCGGCTGTAGTTATTTTTGTATTTACTGCAGGCAGGTTCAACAGAAACTGGTTCAGCTCA
Source organism: Myoxocephalus aenaeus (assembly GCA_038501785.1). NCBI lineage: Eukaryota > Metazoa > Chordata > Actinopteri > Perciformes > Cottidae > Myoxocephalus > Myoxocephalus aenaeus. The sequence goes on along the minus strand of JBAMJR010000037.1, from coordinate 4,603,866 downwards.
GACTCCAGCGGGTTGTCAGGCAGCAAACAGCCTCCTCCTCCTCCAGGAGCAGAGGTTCTCCTCTCTGCTCCTCCACGCTGCTGGAGACCCAGGACGTATTGCTGTAAAATGAGAGGTTTTCTAAAGCAGTGATTCTCAACTGGTGGGTGGGTCGCGGACCCGTTTTCAGTGGGTCGCGTTTTCAGTTGCCTGTGGTTTTATTTTGAAAGGACTTTTTTATGCAGCGGAGTGTCTATTTTGCCGGCTCTGGTTTCAACTGGTTTTGCACTTGTCCCTCCATGTTTTCAGCAGCGTGTGCCAGGTTGGGTCAAACCATCCTGATATGAGGGAGACTCTGGGTTTTTAGGATAATTAAATTAAACAGCCTACTGAATATAACATTGACAACTGATGGCGCTGCCTGCATGACAGGAAAAAACTCTGGGGTTGGGAGGAGAATTGAGTGCTGCTTAATTTTCTGTAAAGCACAATGTTTTTCAGTATTTACTGATGAGGTAATCACAAGAAAAGTTAATGTTGTATATATGAATACTTTTGAATTCCACTTTTGTTTAATTTATTTTGAGTTAGTGGAAAAGCTGCTCCTCAACACAGTGACGTGTTCCACAGTAAAGTGTTTGTCATAGATTCGGTGAGTGTGTGTTCTCAGTTAAAGTTAGGTCATTTCAGTCTTTTTGAAACTTCTTCTTAGTTGTTGGACTGTTTGTGCATGAAAGCTGTAGAGTCTGTTTAAAAATAGCTGAAGATTCTGAATTGTTATATATGTTGTAATACCTCGTGTCCTGAAGATGCAGTTTTAGTTTTTTAATTAAAATGCAGCTAATTGAGTGTAAAAGGGAATAGTTCCCTCTCTATCATCGCCACCAGCTGCTCGTTTTGGTTATTAAACTTGTTTTTGTGTTAGCATACATATCCTGTACTATCTCAGGTTCAAACTGCACCATCTTTTCATTAAATACATTGGAGAAGTTGAGAATGTTCCTCGATTTGGGTCGCGGCTTGTCATTCAGGGGTGATAGTGGGTCCCGGAGCCAGACCAGTTGAGAACCACTGTTCTAAAGGGACCCTGGTGCTCAGAGACACTACCATTTTAGTCCACAGGAGGCGCCAGAATGAACACAATATGAAAGATGCTCATCGTAACTTCAGAGTCAAACACAAATGTGACTTCTCTTCATGTTTTGTGTAAGAAAATATCAAATTGCAAATATACTGCAGCTGTTGTGTGTCTTTAATTTTTTAGACAGACTCCTTTTAATGAATTTCCAGTCGCTAGGTGGATTCAAATTTTCTGAACGAGCGATCGCACTCAAAGAAGCCAGTCTGGACTGGACGTCGTGACTTCTACTCTGTGCAGGTAATATAAAAAGTGTAATCAGATGTGCACAGACAATTTGCTCTCTAGAAATGCAGAGAAGTCATGCCCGGTGAGCCGTAATGTGACAATTGAATTAACCGAATGGGCTGAGAGGCTGAAACAGAATCAGAAATACTGGAAGAAGACAATGAGACACATGTGGCGCACTATCTGTTGTTGTGGACAGCGTTACATACTTACATGGAAGTACTTTCTGTCCACCTCTCCTGCTGTCTCTTCACCCAACCTCTGGCTGACAAGGAGGGGGGAAAGCAATTAACATCGCTGTCACTATCCATCTATTAACCGCCGTCCTAATGGAAGATGACAAATTATTGAGTGCAATGTGGGACGCCGTGGCCCACCTCCTACTCCCTGGTATGTGTGTGTGTGTGTGTGTGTGTGTAGGTGGATGACAGAGAGAGAGAGAGAGAGAGGGAGAGATTGAGAGAATTGGGTAAAGTAGCTTCCTCAGTCACCGTGAAAGTGAGTCTATAACTCTAAACCCGGCATGTGCAGCCCGTGTTGCTGACTTCAAGGCGCCAGAAAGGACAGAGAACGACATCAGCTTTCACTGCAGCGGTCACGTGACATAAAGAGCCATCAGAATGACTTACAAATTACCTTGGACACGAGCTTGACAGGGAATTAACGTCATGAAAGACAGCTGGAGTGAAGTCTTCATGAGAGCTTCAGGTCATACTTGGCTGCTTTTACATTTTAAGCAACGAGAACTCTTAATGCCCACCGTTTAAACGTTTGGCTCATCGAAATGATTGTGGATTATCCAGCTACATGGATACTGCTTCTGGACTGACATGCAACTGTTAACGTGCATATTTTAAAATCATCATAAGAGTGAGATAGTGCACAGGGCAAACACAGGACTTTCACCCAGGAGTCCTCTGTTTTGTGTCTCACACGAAACAAAAATGCACAGGCATGAGAGTGGCGTCTTTCTTCTCGTCCAGCTTGTTTAAGAAAGTGAATGGAGCATTTATTCAAAACACAAGAGTCCATCTCTGCTTCTTCAAAAGGCACAGAACATGCAGCCTCATCCGTCAGCGTTATCCGTCCCTCGGCGGGCAGCTGGTTTTGCAGGATGGAGTGCAAAATAAAACAAACATGGGATAAATTATTCAGAGTAACACAGACTCGGCAGCACTGAACACTAAGCAGCGCGAACAATGCATGACGGCTATCCTGAAAGTATTACACATGGTCAGAGATCAACAGAAAGATGAAGTATCACCGGCATTACGCCGTAACGTTAATGTTGTGCTGAACCCCTCAACCACCATCGGGGTCTTTATCTCCTCCTAACTGATATACGAACGGATGCTTCTGCTCCTGAGGGGTGAACTGAGTCAGTGTTCATTTCTCCACTAATAGCAAGGTCTACTTCACCTCAGGCACACTGTGGTTCTTGGTGCAGACCACCAATGTTGTTTTTTCATCTTGGGGACCATCAAGCTCCCCCCCTCCCCCCGACTCGCTCCGTCTCTTTCTCCACGCGTAACCTTCAGCGCGTCTTTGCGTGGGCGGCTATTCCACGAGATGTTTCTTCTTTCTTTCTTCTTCGGTTCAGCTCCGGTCCGCTCTCACGCGTGCGCCACGAGTCCAAAGGTCAACTCAATACCCTGAGAGGGATCACATGTTGATCTGACTGATTGAATATCACCTCCTCTAATGAGATTGACTTGGTGGGTCGTGGAGATAAGATCAAAATGCTGCATTTATTCTTGTTATTGACGTTAGTAGAGTCGATGAAGTGAAACGGCAGGTTGTTCTCATACAGCGTTCGTGGCTATATCTGCGAAATAAAAACAAAAAACTACGACACTAGTACTTCTATTGATATGTTTATTTTCTACTTAATTCGATAACCATCATGTGAATGGAAGCATTACATTTGCTTGTGACAGGTGTGCAGCATCAGCCCGAAACATAACTCAGTGGTTGTGTTGCGCTAAACCTGAGTTTAAGTGTTGAGTTCACTAAATGAACCTGGTGTTTCCTGCATTTAAAGCCAAGCGTCAGTAGATGACGAGAACACGATGGTGGTTTAGTCGTGCTTTTCGGCGTTTCGGAGGCATCTCGGCACCCAACTCGGCCGAATCCAATAAATCGCAATAAATCTAAGAATGCTAGCTGGGATTAGCTTTGAGCAAAACCATACAAATAGACTGGGGAAATGTCTATACTTGCTACTGGGTTATTACGGTCGATACTGAGGGCCGAGACGCAGCTCTATAGGGACAACGGGTGAGAATTGTGAGAATTGTTGTCAGTGTTATTGTCGAACAAGCTCATTTTGAGACGTGTGTAAAGTGTGTTGATGGTTTGAGTAAGTTTAGCAGGTGATTAACTGCTGAGATGCATGTTGGTAACGCACACTGTACAAGTAAATATTGACCGATCCCTGTATAGTCCAGACTGCCTGTTTTCCAGGCTTAAAAAGCGAGACACACGCGTGTTACACATAATAATACACAAATAAAGAGCAGAGAGAGCTTTAAAAGATGCTAGCTTCCCCTTCTTTGCTAATCCTCAGTCCTCCATTTATTCCTGTGACGGAAAAAGAAAGGGAAAGAACAGAGGAAGGTTACAGCCCTGAAGCGTTTTCCAGCATCATCAGGTTCATGTCACACTGGGTAGTTCGCTCCTTTTAATGCTCAGCCTGTGTCTTTGTGATACTGTATTTTTTTTTTTACCTGGAACACTCTGAGGAAAATGATTATGGGAGGGAAAGCAGCAGAATAAAAGCAGCTTCCAATGATTGTCTTATTGCTTTGTGCTGTTCTGGTTCTCTATTCATCTTGTGCAGTCAGCAATCAAATAGTTAAAAAGCCCAGTGTCATAACATATGAATATAATAATGCACCTGAAAGGTTTTGCACCAAAGCTTCAGGTCATGAACGGATGCAAATAGTCAAACAGTTGGTTTCAAAGAAAACAAAACATATGGAACTAGATGACCGTTTGCCTCATCTTTACTCCAAGGAGCTAAATGACTTGACACTTTGGCATTTCCAGGTTTGAGGACAGAAGTCGGGGCTGTCGTCAGGGGAACTAAAGACAACGAGCAGACGCCAAAAAATAGCATCACGGCACATCGATTGTATTTGCTATCCCTGCGTGACCGCGTTTATTTTTTTGTTCGTAGACACAAATGAAGGTGTTCTGCAGAAACACACTGATGCTGCTATTATAAACATTACATTGCTGCACATTTCATTTCACACATTTTGTAAATCCCAGTGCTATTTAACGTCATAAAGAATAATTATAATTGTGTGTCTTTGAATATTGCCACCTCCTCCTCTTCAGAAACCCCTCACCCCCGTGTGTTAAGAAATGTAATTAACCTTTATAGCAGAGATCTTCCAGAGGCCATTTTCTCTTGTTATTAAAGACCAACTCAACAGAAGCTCGACCCTCACGCGCTCTTTTCTCCGGCTTCATGAGAGATGGAGCCAGAGCCACCTCCTTAATGTGGTGAAGGGTTAAAATAACTGATGTTGAGTGTTTTGTGATGTTTAGTGATGTTAAGGGAATGAAGCCCAGGCAAAAACATAATTTTCTTTCCTCCATTTTGAAATATTTCAGACTATAAGAAAAGAAATACACATTTAGGTGTTTATTTGACTTTCTTTTGTCCTAAATTCACCAAAAGTAAGCATTAGATGACACCAAAGATATAAAAAACATTTCTAAAACCTTGCAAAATAAGAAATAATTAAGTAAGTAAGTAATCAACTGAGGAAGTTTCAAGGAGACACCTTTTTTATTTGATTTATTGGGTTGTCTCCCCTTAATTCCAGCCTAGCATACAATTTGTCCATTTGTTTGTATGAGTCAGTCCGTCTCTTTCCAAAGTACATACTCAGTGGTTTGTAAGTTATAGCAAAAACAAGTAATTACCTGCCTCTCAAAATACATTTCTCTACCGGTGTGTGAGTGGGAAGATGAGTGGAGTGTGTAATTACAGGGAAAACAAAGCCGTGCATCCTGATGCATTCTGAAGCAGACCTCGCTAACAACCCCTCTTTTGTTTTGTTTTTTTTAACGCTTGAAATTATGCGCCCACCGGGGCGTATAATTAGAAATCAATTAAACTACATATCGCACATCCAACTAATTTGCTCAGAAGCAATTTTGCAGTATATTGTTTAAGTGTTCTCTCCAAAGGCTGCAGCATCGAGAGCTTTGGAGAAGATTTCCACAATGTCGAGTTCATTCACAAGCAGTGAACCGGATGTGAGTGGGTTTAAAGGGACTGCTTTTTACAGTAACGTGTTTGTTGGAATGCTTGTGTGACCGTCAGTCAGTTGTCATGCAGTATACACAGACAATTTGTCATGTTTTAGTTTTTTTTGTGTGTGATTTCATGCAGTAAGCACGTTAGACGAGCACTACATTACGAGGCGCGTTCACACCAGCTTTATTTATTCCGGTTGAACCGAACACTGGAGCGTTTACCCCCCATGGTGCGGACAAAACAAGCGCTCTCTGGTCCGCCTCGAAGGGTTTTTCTCTGAGCACTCTGGAGCGGTTCATTTTCGGTGTGAACACCATTCTAAGCGTCTCATTTATGTCTAATTTCCATTACATGTCACAAGTCTATTTCAGGGCACATATAGAGACATACAAACATTCACACGGCCAATTTAGAGCCTGCAATTCAAACTTGGACTTTGGGAGGAAGCCGGAGGATACCCATGCAGCTTAAAAGCACGGTGGAACTGTCCAGCTGCTAGATGAGCAACATTGAACAACCTCATCTTTCATCCACACACTCTTGTCACAGCGTATAGCAAAGCACATCGCTGCAGCCTGTTGACCGGTGGAGCATGAAAGCATGGTGGATTAGCAAGCAATAGTTAACTAGCTAGCCCCTAAATGAGTAAAACTTTACAAATCTGCACATGCGTCAAGGAAATGTTTGGAAAATGATTGAGCAACATTTCCACCACTTGACTTTTGTTAACGATTCTAGACAATTCATTGTTTTTTTAAGGAACCAGACCTTTTGGTGTAAACCCGCCCTGAGACTCCAAAGACGTTGGATCCAACAGTTTCCATAACACAACTTGATAGTGTTGATAGCAACCTAGCAGCCCCAGGAGTTACATCCATATTGATGGATTCTGGTCCCGTTACACAAAATGCAATCATGCAATCTGTGATCTGCCACAACATTTCTTGTTGTGTTAATTTAAGTAATCCTTGGGATTTATGAATACGCATAGAGCATTTAGGACTCTCTGCAAACAAGCCTCTGTGAAACATGACGCCGCCACCGTTGCGTTGCTGAAATTGGCCGCTGCACCTCATGATTTATGTCTAATGGCAACATTCAGTGGCAGGAAGTAGTGCGTCCTTAATGTTGCACAATATTGCAGATTGATGATTTTATAGCCCGTCAGATTTTCACGCTAAGAGTTTTTGCATCACAGGCCTGCGATTCACGCGGTTCTTTATCAACCACAACTTGGTCCACGCTCATCTTGTTGGGACCGTGTTCCTATTTACTCATAGGAGCATATTCTTGATGAGAATGAAGGTTTATGAAAGAAAGAGAACATAAAAGACAAAGAGAGATGATCATATATGAACATGTATTGAGTTTGCAGGCCCGTATCATATTTTCTGACGTCAAGAACAGAACAGTTATGTTAATATTAATGCGGGAGCCAATTTTGTGTTATGTGCATGTGTGTATTCGTCTGTATGTGTGTGTGTGTGTGTGCAGGCGTGTCCTGATATGAATAATATGTGTGCGCGTGTTTGGTTTTATTCATTTCAACCCTCAAATTAAACAACAGCTGCCTGATAGAAATGTAAATGGGTCTCCATTTGATTTGACTGAGTGAGAGGGACGTCCTCGCAGGCTTCCTTCCTCGCTCCTTGAGTTTCCTCCTGGAATGGTTATTTCTGAGAGGAGTGCTCATTCACCGGGGCTCATAATGGCCCTTCTGCAGCCATGCAGAATAGGATGGCTTTTTAGGGATTGCTTGCTCTCTCTCTGCCCAGACGTCCGCATTGAACTCTTTTAGCCTCAAACCTTCAGAAGGTGTGAATAAAGACGCTGGATTCAGACATGCAGAGAAACACGCACACAAATACACATTTCATGCATACTGTACATAGGTGTAATCATTAGCTCAGATCGGCTACATGTTATGGAAAAGACAAGGGGGTTTGATACGGAAAGTTTTTATTTATTTACTTCAGTAATACATTTTTATTATCAACTGCTTTAAAACTGTGATTTAGCTGCGACTCAATACTTTGGTCAAAAACCATCAGTTCATTTAAAAGAGTGCTCCACAGATTTAGTATTGCACATCTACAACGTTGTCAGACTCACGATGGACAGTTCAAAACATTTTTAGGATTTAAAATCGTCTTTTTCGTTCTTCTTCCTTGTCAAAACCTGGTGCCTACATTACCCACGATGCAACTCAACAGCTAGCAGTTCGGTCGTGGATTTAGGTGCGTTATAGCCTCAAAAAGGGCTTCAAACACATATGGTCGACTATGCATCATTACTCCCCAAGACATGTACATATATATAGCTTGATGTCTAAATAATTTAAAGTGACTCTATGTAACTTTGTTTTCTTCTACAACGTAATGTATTATCTTATAAAAACTACTCAAATGTTGATCTGTGATGTTATAAAACTGTTGCTGTCGCACTAGTAGTGACTCAGTGACACAGTAAATACCTAAAGTTATGCTAACAATAAGCTAACGTTACAGGTCAACAGTTCAACAGTTTTTGGGCTCCCAAAGCTTAAAAGGTAGACGTATAATATGTGAACAGCTGCAGGCAAGATTTATAATCCTTATAATCCTCTTTGTAATGAAACGCTTTTAGTCGTATTCTGAGAGTGTCAGATATGATATTATATAAAACACGGAAGACATTTTAACATGTCACAGGTGTAAATTATAGAGTTCAAATAAAAAGGGGCTCACTGTCACACTGGCTTGGCTTCCTGTGACACCTGAATATAACGGAGCCTTTATTGTTGAAGGTAACACCTGAGCTTTACTATGACAAGTGATGAGAAATTTAAATTTCTGTTGTGTTAAAAGCCTAAAAATAAAAATCCGACTAACTCCTGTAATGTGTGATGTCACTGACAGAAACTATGGGCTTCCAACAGCATCATCACCATCAGTGAGCAACACACCTTCCTTCAGAATAACTTTCATTCAGCTTTTACTCCGGTCAAACCAGTTCTTACATCATGGGGGTCAAGGGTCAACATCTAGAATACCACTTATTAGGGCTGTGGGTGTTTGGATATACAAACGTTGCTTTTAGAGATGAAGTTTATCGCCGCGCTTCGGTATAACACCGACTAATGAGTCGATTCCCCGGGGGAAAAAATCTGCAATTATTTAGAATGTTGTTGTATCAATTTTGTTGTATCAAGCAAAGACACATCCCCCTGTTCTTTGTCATATAGGACATTTCATAATTTTAGCTTTTTTTTTGGTGGGGTGGGGGGGGGTCAGTCAGACAAAACAAGAAGTTTGATGACATCACTTTTGACTTCAGGAAACAGTGAATTCTTTTAGATTTTATTGATGATGATTGCACTCTGTTTATTGTTAAATGTTAATTGTTAAATGTTAAATGTTATGCACCTCCCGCCAGGACAAATTCCTTATGTGAAAACATACATGGCAATAAATTGTTCTGATTCTGATGATGATAATAATAATCGTTAACACATCACAGGCTCAGCTGACATCAATACTCTGTAGGATGTTGTCTGGGCTCATTTGAATTAATAAAATCTGGATTATACCTGATATTGTTCAAATGAAATAGATAGCAGATTATTATATTCCATTAAACTGGACTTTTGGCAGCGTATAGTGCTCATATGCAACAGTCCATCGTCCCTCAGTAAACTTCTCTCCCAGCATGCCACATTTCCCTCCTCACTCCTTCTCTCTTTGCTCAGTGATGCTGCCACACCTCCTGCATCACTGATGCTCCGCCACGCATCCTGTTACTGTATGACACGGAAAATGCTCACTATTGTCCGTTTAGGATACAGCATTGATTTCAGTCTGCCTATTCCATCCCCTCCTCTCCTCTCCTCTCCTCTCCTCTCCTCTCCTCTCCTCTCCTCTCCTCTCCTCTCCTCTCCTCTCCTCTCCTCCTCCACCACACCCCCACCTCCCCCTCAGCCTCTCAGCCTCTCTCGTCTTCCCTTGGACTGCAGCAGAGAAACCGCTGCATCGCAGGAGACAAGAAACGAGAAGCCTCGGCGCGATGCTCTCCCTCTCTGTCGCCGTGTAGACTTGGATACGATGCGTCAGGTCCTCTGCGGGCTGTGAGTATCTCATTTATATTTTGTTAAATGTGCAAAACTGTAACTTCATCTCCCTCCGCCTGCTGCTGTAAAGAGTGGAACATAGATCGCATCTTTATCCGCCTTTTTTGGGGGGGAGGTGGGGTGGGTTTAATATGCAAGAAAGGAGACGTCGGGTGCACCTGGAGACTAAAATGCTCTTTTTGTGTTATCCCCAATGACAATACAATTATGAATAAAGTCCACGCGCGCGTGATTGACGGAAAAGTTGGGGAACTTTCTAAGAGCGTAAAAGAAAATGAATCTCGAAAAATGTGATCAGATGTGTATTTTTGATATAGCAAAGTAAAATAAAAAGACCACAACTGAACAAGCAAATGAGTGACTTCCCCTCTCCAGATGTCAAAATGTGCTGAGGTGGTTGTGGGGATGTGTGTTGCGGGTGCTCCCATCCTGACGTGCTCAGTGATCGTGGAACGATGAGTCGGCACACGCGCGCGCGGCGCGAGGCAACCCCCGGAGCTTTCCCCGTCCGCGCAGCGCGCGCGCGCATACATGCAGTGACGGTGTATTATTATCTGTGTGCGTTTTTGTGTGTGTGGGGGGGGGGGGGGGGGGGGGATTGATTTCCCGGCAAAAAATCTAATTATGGGACGCGACTTGCGTCAAAAGCCCGCGCGGTGATTGATGCTCCTTCCTGTATACGTGCGTGGTCTGTGGGCTGTGCTGCAGCCGGTGGAGCCGCCGTGTCGGCTGCAGCCGTGCAAGTGGAGCACCGAAGAGGAAAGTGACGGATGAGGACAGGAAGTTTGATTGGATCAAAGATGTTGAAATATATAAGCATGTGTTTGCTGCAGGGCCGCTTCTCTGATGGGATAAAGGTTCATTCTGTCGGTTGATGGATGTTTGCCTTCGGCCTGCATGTGGACCTCACTGTTTGCTTTCGCTCAGCAGATGACAATGCGGCCATCTATTCGGCCCGTTTAACCTTTTGTTATGGCTGTTTATCTCGGCTTGGTCTAAACACAAAAGAGGAGCTTGGCTTGCCATGTGGGCAGAAAGATGCTGTCAGCCAATCGATAACCTGTAAAGCGGAGAGAGGGGAACATCTTCAAGCCATTCAGATGTGAAATCCAACCCCCAAAATAAAGATGTTTGCAGAAGACAGGTGTGGATTCTTAATGGTTTCCACCAGTCTTAGTTGCCGTTGAGCTATGTATGATTCCTCGGCTGTCCATGAAATAGGATCCAGTTTATTCAGAAAAGGTGATGTTCAATTGAAAAAAAATTGTCCTGAGTTTTGTTAAAATGTTCTGTTGGTACATTGGCGAATGACTTGAAGAGACAGTGTGTAGGATGTGGCGCCATCTAGTGGTGAGGTGGCAGATTGCAACCGACCGCTCCCTCCTCCCTTTCTGTGCTAACGTGAGTCACTTCGTACAGAGGCCATCTTTACCATAATAGCACAACAACTTAGGAGCAACGGAGGTCAGTTTGCACTAAGCGACTCACGTTACCACGGTTTCACAAGCGTGCCGAAGAACTACGGTGGCCTCCCTGAAAGATAACAATGTGAAAAGTGTTTGGTTTGTCCGTTCAGGGCTACCGTAGGAAGACGGCGGACTGCGTAAAAATATGAAGGGCGTATTCTAAGCTAAGCAAAAACACAACGATTGTTGGTTTCTAATGATTATACATCAATGAAAACATAGTTATGAATATCATATTTCATTTCTGCTTACAGATTTCCTGCAATGCTGCAGACTGGCCCCTTTAAGAGGAAGGTTTGCTTTGCTTTCTGTCTGCACAGATGTCAGTCTGACAAAACACACACACACACACACACACACACACACACACACACACACACACACACACACACACACACACACACACACACACTTTCCATCAAATCACAGTTTGGGCATCCACACAGGGACCCCCAAAGCAGCTGGCCAAACTCCATCAGTCTGTAAACGCTGCAGTCACCATAACGGGCAATCAGGGAGATGTGTGTGTGTGTGTGTGTGTGTGTGTGTGTGTGTGTGTGTGTGTGTGTGTGTGTGTGTGTGTGAACTCCAGGAGGAGAATCCAAATGAAGCGCTGTGTCATTTGACTGTTCCCTTTGCAGCGGTGCATTTGTGAATTTGTGAATTCATGCTCGTGCTCGGTGGAGGTCTGAGCTCTGAGCCACGACGCTGCTGTAGGACGTCGTGTGTGTGTGTGTTGCCGTGTGTGTGTGTTCATCACTTTAATACTCACTGCTGTTGCTTCTTCAACGGCCTCTTGAGGATGCGTGCTTTCATAGTGCTTCTTCGTCAGTCTGTCTGTGCCCCCCACCTTTGTTTTGGAAAGCACAAGATGTTTCCTGAAAAGGTCATTTTTAGATTTTTGAGTATCTATTAAATCAAAGTTTGATGCAAAGTCTGCAGACCTGCAGTCAGTTTTAAAAAGACGTGCCTCTCTTCACTGATTTGGTCCCATTGTGTCACTTGTGTTAGTGTTTTGGGGGGAAAAGGTTCTTTTTTCGCCTTATTTTCCAGCAGTGGGTTTAGTTCTTTAAAGCTCTTGATCTCACATGAATCTGCAGTCAATTTAGGCGGGAAACTTGTTTGCCGACAGCGAAGCTTAACATTGAAACCCAGATTTTTGTGTGAAGTTTTTCTATCAACATGTCAAAGCTTTACTTTTCTGTTTTACGTCCGCTGCCCTGATTTGCCTTCTACGGGCTGCAGACGCATGCGTCACAGATTAGGGATTGTTTCGGCTGGTAGATCTACAAAGGGGCTTTGCTGAGTGATGAAAAGCAACATTTTAATTATATTAATACTCCAATAATTAATAATTATTTCAACATGGCTTGTAGCATGTATCTAAAACCCTTTTCCCACCAAAATTAGCTTGTATGTGCAGGTCTTTTAAACGCTGGAAAACCCGCTAAAATGGGTGACAAGTATGCATTTCTGTGTCACATTCAACGTCACGGAAAAACTGGAAAACAGGGTTAGTAAACCGCGAAGATGTCACATTGGTTACTTCCACGTCTTTCTTTCAAGCTTTTTGGCGGCTAATTTGGGACGATATTTGATCGCCGCTTGGACGGAGACAGAGTCATTTGTCCCGTGAATGAATGCAACATTTCCCACTTAAGACAAAAACTAGATGTTAGTCGGTGTTTGTGGGTTTTTTCTCCAGTGGAAAGTTGAGTTGACTGAAAAAAAACGAGAAAAAACCCCGCAATGGGCTGCCAGGGACCGGTGGGAGGAGGAAATTAATGCATGATGACATATGTTCATGAGCATTTATTGTCGTGCCTTCACATGATGTACATTTCAGAGCTCATAAAGACCAGAAATGTTGCAAAAATATGGCAAATAAGTAAAAATATAAGTAAGAAAAGGAGAAGATGATCTGCTGCAGCCGTTCCAATATGAACACCATTCTCGTTCTTTTCCAAAAAGTCAGGTGTACTCAGCTCTAAAACTGGTCCTCTAGGACAGAACTCACATTGCATATTTAGCTGTCTGTTTTTAGGAAGCCTCGCGTTATTTCTGTCCAAACCTAAACCTCACTTGTGCGGCATCTGCTGAGCTTGGCGTGTCCCTTTTATTCTCACGATGTGCATTAGCGACTGCCCACTGCAGCCATCTGTGGGCACTGCAGAGCGCCCGTAGGCTCTGCACACACACCACCTACATTTACATCCTGTATATCGGTGCGTCGCATGCAGATACAGGATCCCTCTCTAAGCGACTCACATGCTCATCATTTCTTTGAAAACACGATATGTTCACAGAAAGTTTGTTGGAATGTCCTGCAGAAAGCATGATCTCCATTTCATCGTGCACGGTGCTAGCACATCTAGTGTGTGCGTGCATCTACTGTATGCACGCGTTTTCGTGTGTGTGTGTGCGTTTGCGTGAGTGATTAATGAACGTAGCTGGATGGCGTCGCCGGGCCGTGACAGCACGACTGCGAGGGAATGATTTCTCCTCTCGCTCCGTGGACTGCTGATTCAGAGCTCGCGGGACTGTTTCGCTGATTGCGAAAATCACATCATAAGGGGTGCTGTTATAATAACCCCAATCACAGCATCACAGCAGAAGGCGATGGGAGTCGCCATTAAAAAAAAAAGGAAATAAAAGCGGCCATGAATGATATTAGTTTGCCTGTTTATGGGGAGGGAGGAGGCCAAGGTTGCGGGTTGGAGTAGCTTCTATAGGCTATAGGTGGCTTCAAAGAAGAACTGGACATTAAGATTTATATATTGAAGGCTCATCTCTGTAGCTCAAAATGAATGGAAAGACTTCTAAATGTCAGCATTAATGACCATTTGCATAAGGAGGAGAATGGTTAGCTTATCATGAATAATGAAATGTCAACAGAAGAGGGATAGCAGTCATTTTCTTTCTGCGTTGCCATCAAGACGCTGACTTTGAAATTCCTGTCGCACTCTGATGAGAGAGACGAGAGGATGAAGAGAGAGAGAGAAGGAAGAAGTTAAGAGATTGACAGTCATAGAGGATGGAGGAGGGGGATTGAGACCAGGGATTATACACAGACCTGGCTGCCTGTTATGCACCAGTATTCGTTTCCCCTCTATTACAAAAAGTTCTCTCAGTGTTGCAGTGCAGCGAGTTGATTGGCTATTCTCTTCTCGGCCATGCGGTGCAGAAACTCTCAGAGCATATCATGAGGTTTATTACACAGTCCAACCTTTAGTCTCCAGACGTCGAGCACTCGGCTGGAGGAGCTGGAAACGAGTTCGGGGAAGTTTGGAACGAGGACTGTGCTTCGGTAGAAAACATGTGCGTTCCTTTAATGTTCTGGCTTTAAATAGTTTACCAGCATTGTTGTGTCTTTGTGTTGCGTTGCGTTTTAAAAAACATATATTGCAACAGGTTTCTTTTACATAAATGCTGAAATGCCTTCAACTTGCATTCTCTCTACTGACCACCAGGGGGTGACTCCTCTGGTTGTATAGAAGTCTATGCTTCATGTGTTAAAGCTGCATTCTCTCTACTGACCATCAGGGGGTGACTCCTCTGTTTGTATAGAAGTCTATGCTTAGAGAGAACTTGCATTCTCTCTACTGACCACAAGGAGTCGACTCCTCTGGTTGTATAGAAGTCTATGAGAAAATGATTCTACTTCTCTCATGATTTATTCTCTCAGTAAAAAAAAATTGTAAATATGAGTTCATGGTCTCTATCTGTAGTTTCTTCTTCTTCAATACAGCATGATGTATGCTTCAGGTTTAGGGCGGGGCTAGCTTGTGATTGACAGGTTGCTACCACAGCGTTGTCCAACCTGTTTTCAGTCTTAATGCTAAGCTAAGCTTATCGTCCAACTCTCAGCAAGAAAACATATTAAGTCATTGCAACAAATAGCCTTTTATTCTTTTTTCCGGTGAGGACAGCGTCATATATTTAGCACTGACTGCCTTTATCAGTTCACTTATTTAAATAATAAAAAAAAGAGGTGATGAAACCAAGTAAGAAATAAACATCTGACCCCTCAGGCGGCACTCATTTCACTCAAATACTGACTTCAAAAAACTCGTTAAACGACTCACTTTTGCCTTCATGCTTCAACCAAACTGAGGTGGGAGATGATGCAACGTACATCCTGGCGGCAGCGGGTCTTTTTTATTTATTCTCCTGAGGGTTGTGAGATGTTTTTCCGGAGACATCCATGGCCAGGGGGAGTCGGTGTCTCATCATCTGGCCGAGCACAAAGTTAGTTAGAACGCACTTCCTATACTTCATTTCATTGCTGCATTGCACCAAAATCTCTCGGGCTGCTTTACGGCGCTGTGGAACAACGGCGCTTACGTGCGAATGACAGATCCCAACTGATGTTTTATCTCATCCCGCAGAGCAAAGGTGAGCAGAAACACCATGCATCAACCTGCCACGGTCTATTCGGAGACTCAGCCAGTCTCAACACTTCAGTGTGTACTTTCCACTCCATTGGCTGCAAATACAACAAACACAGTCGCGTGAATAGCAGAGTGTGCAGAATACTGGCTACTGACACCAGGAACCACTGAGCTGACTCGTCTGTATTTCAATCATTTCAATGATATCATTTCTGTTTCTAGTTGTCTGATATTTGTGGTTTTGATCAGCAGACTGCTGTCCTCCACTAGATGCATTAAGCAGTGAAGTCATAATGCATCATTTGCAAGTTTTTCTGGCCCAGGTCCCAATCCAAGTCTTTTAATAATGGATACCTCCAATGCTGAAGCTGATGCAAAACTTACATTTATATTTATTATTTGGATATTTGGATCAAACAAACTGTCTGTGTCCAGTGTGAAACCAAGTCATACTTTACACCACCGTGAAGCCCTTAGCTTAAACCTAACCAAATACTTTTGCAGTGTAAGTCATCTTAAAAGTAGGTAAATCTAGGTTGGAAGTTTATTTTGAAAGGAGACTGTTTGCATATGACGAGTGGAAACTGCATATTTCCTGTGAACTCTGAAGTTTATTTTGAAAAGGCAGAAAGTCACACGTCTAAAACTCACGCTAGAGGGAAAGCTAGAGCCCGAGGGGCGGCCGTCATACAGGCTGACGGGTTGTCAAGCTCTGAAGGAAAACATGGTTACAACGGAAGAATGTAATGTTTCTGAATGTGTGATGCAGATTAATTCATGTCGGCTATAAATGATATCAACTTAGTTCAGTTCTGATGTGACACAAATGTGCAGAGCAAGTGACAGTACAGCGAGCGACCATTATTGAAAGTTACGTGATATGAAAACTATCTAAGAGGCAAGACAGTCCACGAAGGAGGTACGCAAGATTTTTAAAAAAAAATCAATTTAAAATTAGCATCCATTTAAAAAAAATCCTTTAAAAATTGTTATTTAATAAATATTCAATACAATATAAGTGTATGTTCATAAACTTAATTGTATATATTCTATATTAAATCAGGCACTGATGGCACAGCGCTGTGTGTATTACATCTTTTTTTCCCACCGAAAATGATTTTGTGCTGGTTAGGCGGTACTTAGTTGAAAAAATATAAATATTTCGCAGGGGGTACATCACTGAAAAGAGTTTGAGAACCACTGAAATAGACCATAAAGCAGGGTATGCTTTAGGGCGGGGCTACCTTGTGATTGACAGGTCCCTATCCGAGCCGTATACGGCATCGTTACGTTACTCATCCTCTGTCCAAATATGGATATTTCTGCTCACTGGTTGCAAAAAAGATGGCGACGACCTAAAGGCCAAACTCAAGGCTTCAAAACATCCGTCCACAAACCAACGGGTGCCGTCACGACGACTACGTCCACTTCTTATGTTCAGTCTGTGGCTAAACCTGACCAATCACAACGTTTAACACCTGACATTGCCTTTTATCTCGAGCGTGACGCGATAACGTTCTCTTTGGTTTACAAAGTCCACCTCTAACGTATCCTCCGGTGGGCAGAAACGCACAACGCAAACATTTGACTTGGTTGAAATGTGCACTGAATAAATAAAAAGCCTTTGTGTCCCAACACATCCAGTACAAACCCGTTTGTGTCGCTGTGACGCTGCGTCAGAGCCGAAGGGAAACGAGGAGTCGGGGGACATCTGGTGGCTTTAAGACAATCTTCTCGTCTCACTCTCTGCAGGAAAGTGTATTTCCCACACTATTCCTTTAAAGGAATCCCCAAAATGAGCATTTGTCTATCAATCACTTACCTTGTGTTACCTTGAATTCTTGAGAAGAATACAAAAACTGAAATGTCTTGATGAATTAAACAGCAACAAAACTATATCAAAACACCCATTCACAAACTCTCAAATGCAAAAACTACCGTCTCCTGCAGGGACTCGCAGTATGAAAATGGTGACTTTTGCACAACAGCGAGTTCGAGGGAGTCTGTTGTCCAGAATGTTGTTTGATTGAGAAACTGTTCCTGCATACAGGACCTGGATCAAGAGCCTTTGGTCTGGGGACGTTGCAGGATTTTTCTCACAGACGCACTGATGCATTTTATCACCTTCTGCAAGCCGCTGCAGTCAGATACCATCAGTTCCCAGGAAGTGTGGTGCAGGGGGAGAGGGTCACCGTGACTTTTCATTCTGCTGCTGTGCTTTCCTGCACAATGCCGAGATGTTAGAGCCACTGAGAGGTCATCAGGGACCTGAGTGTGGTCCCGTTAAGAGTCTACCTGACTGATGGCTACACACCAGGCGTCCAGGTGTTCCACCCTCAGTGATTAGGCCGACCGCTGTCCTGTCATCAGCAAACTAATAATGTGCGAAAAGAGTACAAATCACTGGAGGACTGCAGTTCACAGTGTGTGTGCCACAGTCTGGAAACTCTCCAGAAATACTTCAAGTTGTTCAATGCAGTTTTTCTAGTTGATCACCATTCAAGTACATAGCTTTTTATGCAATCAATCCTATTTGTCTGATCTATATTGTATCATTAATGGGATTGTTAAAAGTAGCTGTTTCGACTCGGCACACATAGTTCAGTGTTTGATATTTTATCCACAACTGCACCTCTTCTTCTAAAAAAAAGCAACATAGTTTATTATGTACCCAGGTCCACACATCCAGATATAAGATCCCTGCATTGAATGTCCCCTTTGTGAATCTCATCATATTACGTGTTTTTTGTGTTGCCAATGTGTCAAAGATGTGCTTATTCATCTTCTATTGGAGGTTTGTGATGCTTATGAATAGCTTTGCATCATGATTATTGTCTGTAATATTTTTGTTCATGTCGATGGGTTTGCGTCAAAATTGTGCAAAAATAGGGCAGTTACTTTTCGCTGGATATGAGGCAAACAGTTGTGGTTCTTATTAGGTCCAACATTTTTTTTTCCTCCATATTATAATAGAAATATTAAAGACGGAAATCTTGAGAACATTTTCAATCTTTGTTTTCAATTAATCTTTCTCTTTTGTCTTAACCCTCTTGGGTAAAGCATTTCCACTTAGTAGATTGCACTTTGCCTCAGCTTCACTTCGGCCAAGAAATGCTTTTTTTTTTAAAGTTCTTTTCAGTGTGCCAAGCAATACTGGAGGCAGGATTTTGTGGCCGCTGTTAATCACACTCAACTTGCTTTTCTCTCTCTGTCCCCTCAGGCTGCTGGTCTCTCATGCTGAGCTCTGACAGGGCGGAGGATCGTTTCCAATTTGAGATCAACTGTCTGGCATCTCCCATCCAATGGAATTAGACATTATTTCTTAATCATTAGTGTTCTGGCTGCCGACTACTAAACTGCCTCGAGTCTGATACTAGAAGACCAGAAAGAAAGAAAGTGTGTGGCCCCCGGTGGAATACATTTCAATAGATTTGAACTAAAAGACTTTTAGAGGTACATTTCCTCGTTCCAAGATGGAAGAAACACATAACAACAGGACTGCCTTGGCTAAAGGTGCCAAGGACATCGCTAAAGAAGCCAAGAAGCACGCTGCCAAAAACTTCGGCAAAGCGGTCGACCGTGCCTCCGACGAATACTCGAGTCAGCGCAGCTACAACCGCTTCCAGAACGAGGACGAAGAAGAGAACAACGGCAACGCGTACGGCCAGCAAGACGGCCGCTACGCCGCCGACGCGGCCAACGACGAGGACGAGGCCTCGAGCGACGCCACGGAGGGCCACGACGACGAAGACGAGATCTACGAGGGGGAGTACCAGGGCGTGCCGGCCCACGGCGACGGGAAGCCGCGGGACGGTCAGGTGGCGCTGGGCCAGCCGGTCTCCGACAGCGCCAAGAGCCGCAAGGAGCTGGAAAACGAGAGGCAGTCGGACGAGGAGGAGCTCGCCCAGCAGTACGAGCTGATCATGCAGGAGTGCGGCCACGGGAGGTTCCAGTGGCAGCTGTTCTTCGTCCTCGGGCTGGCGCTCATGTCGGACGGCGTGGAGGTGTTCGTGGTGGGCTTCGTCCTGCCCAGCGCCGAGACGGACATGTGCGTGCCCAACTCTGGTGCCGGGTGGCTCGGTAAGCATTTGCATTTACAGTCGGACTCTTTACGGAGTTGTTTGCATTCGTACGCAGACGCGAGTCTCACCTTGAAACACTGGCGTCACTGTTGAGAGAGGTCACAGGGTTAAAGGGTCACATGGTCACATGGTCACAGGGTTACAGGGTCACAGGGTTACAGGGTCACATGGTCACAGGGTCAAAGGGTCACAAAGCATCCTTCTGACTTTCAACCAGAGTTAATAGAAAAACACTGCTTTCTAGCCTGGCATGCTAGCATTTGCTACTTGGCTAATTGGCGCAAAACACAGAGAAAAGATGGCCGCCATCGTCGTACCTCGATGACAGCTGTTGGGCTGTGATGACAGCCTCGGTCAAAGGCCGTATTCGTCGGAGGCACGGAATTTTGTGGGAAAATGGCTTTGGGTTGAAAAGGTAAGGATTGAAAAAAAGCTTTGATTGACACATCAAAGCTTTTTTTCAATCCTTACCTTTTCAACCCAAAGCCATTTTCCCACAAAATTCCGAATGGTTTTGCATACCCGTACTAAATACAGAATATCTCCTTAGCTTTTTTTTTTCTACTCTAAAATAGCACTATGTGTTAACAGTATCTCTGCAAAGTTTGATTTAGTGAAGTTAAATATTTTTTGTAATTAATTTAGTGCAGATTTCGTGAACCGTAGGTTTAGGTCCGCTGAAAGCAAAAATGCCATAACTTTCTTCCTGGACCTTGAACGCCTCTGGTTCCACAACAGAGGGACTCTGCTCAAGCAGATGCACCAAAACATACCAAGCAAGGCCGTGTGGAATATTGTCTCTTCCATAAATAAGTCATATTTCAGTTTTTGGGCTGGAATGTGGTTGATATCTTGCTGAGGATTTGGTGGATTCTGTAGGTCGTAAACTTTCCAGAAAGGTGCGCCAATCATGTGTGGCATCAAGCTAGGGATATGAACATTTATATTTCCATAACTCACTCACTTTTCGAGTCCTCTCGAGTCATATTTATGGTTTATGTTAATAGTTATGGTTGAATTGTGTTATAAACATGTACAATGGATTGATATGCTCTTGTAAGGCCAGGCTGTGCAGTTTATTTTGCTATGTCACATCAGTGGTTTTGGTATGGATTCATGGGAGTACGAGGCCTTTGAGAGTGAGGAAGACCTCCTGGTGAAGAATTCAGCCTCCAGTTTTGGGGGCGCTGGGGCTTTTCTCTGATTGTTGCGTTTTTAGTCATGCATATTTAATGTTACAGAGAAATACGATTTTAAATCAAGTTTTCAGTGGCATCTGACAGCCTGAAATTTACAGTAAAAGTGATTGCATGACAAACTTAAAGTGACAACGTCGTGGAAATCAGCAAATCCTGTGTTCAGTGATGGGAAGAGGAAGCAGGTTGCAGTCGGTATTCATTTTCTGAGTGAAAGCTTGAATCACTCCACTACAACAGGGATGTTCTAAATAAAATAAAAAAACACACATCCTTGTTACAGGTTGTGTGTTGTTCACGACACGCAGCGCTGCACACGGAGACACATGCAACTGCGATGTCATTGCTTTCGGAGCTTACCAGAGGGTTGTCATGGCACCAGGTATTTGGAAACATGAGTAGGAGGTGTGTTGCTGGAGATGGATCTCTCCCACAGTAAAAGGAAAGGGTGTGTGTTTGTGTGCCACTAATGTGTCTGTTTGTGCGATTTAGCTTCATTGTTCGTCTCTCTAATATCAACAATAGCTGCCGGACATGTTTCTCAATATGTGCGTCCGTGTTCAGTGTTACATTAAAGCGTCAGTCAAGTTTATTTTTGCCGCACACTTCATACTCAATGTGCTTTCAAATGAAAATCACGGCAAAGATTATACACAAAAAAACATATTAGAAAAGAAGATACTACAGCACATCTATTAAAGCATACAAGATTTTAGGGAAGAAGAATAATTTCCTTCATTTT
Organism: Myoxocephalus aenaeus; assembly: GCA_038501785.1. Taxonomy (NCBI): domain Eukaryota; kingdom Metazoa; phylum Chordata; class Actinopteri; order Perciformes; family Cottidae; genus Myoxocephalus; species Myoxocephalus aenaeus. The sequence goes on along the minus strand of JBAMJR010000037.1, from coordinate 4,582,266 downwards.
CTGTCTTTCCACTATATGACTGCATGGTTTCATAACCCAAACGAGAATGTTTAGTTTTTGGGAGTAGGTTTATTATTCACCCAGATTTCAGTATCCCGTATTCTGACTCATCTCTCAGTGGGAGACCGGAGAGAGAGAATAACAAGAATGAGTCATTTTACCAACTCTCTCACACACTGAGTAGAGGATGTGTGTGTGTGTGTGTGTGTGTGTGTGTGTGTGTGTGTGTGTGTGTGTGTGTGTGTGTGTGTGTGTGTGTGTGTGTGTGTGTGTGTGTCAGAAATATCCAAACGGACATCAAAGAACTAGCCGAGTGTTGCGTCCCCTGTGTCTTGTCCCAACAGTTGCACTTGAACACATGAAAATCCCACTAAATAATTTTTTTATGTTTTCCCCGTAATCATAACAAGGAAGTGTAAAGACTGCAAAAGCCCACACAGAGCAGGTAGATGGAGCCAACACACACGTGGATGACCTTTACCTGAACCTCACTACGTATTTCTGCTGCATACACCTAATTAAGTTGTTTCCTGTGAAGATGGAAGTTTACTAAAATTAGAGCCACTGATGGCTCAACATTGGCATGTCAGGATTTATAGGAATAAACATTACATAATATAATTGATTGGTGTTTTCCCCCGTGAATGTCAGAGCCGATCAGTGATCGATAAGAGCCTCTTCAGTGGAACATCTGACTGGAACGAAGACTCATGAGAGAAATAATAACATGAAGAGAATGATACCGAGATCATCTAGAAACAGTCAAATGTGATCACGGCGCAATATTCAGCTCAAATTACACAGCTTGATCTAATGTTTGAGCATTAAGGGGCTTTGAATAATCCATAACATGCAATGATGGCAAACAATGGAAGTGCAGTATTATATTCACAGGAACACAAGCAGCGGCAGCAGCAGAGTCTCTTAAGGTCGTGGACGAGGTTTATTTATGCTGGATCATGTTCTCGGTGTCACGTCAACAATTTATGCAGAAATAGATATTGATTAGGCGGGACGGAGAGCGTGTGTGTGTGTGTGTGTGTGGGGGGGGGGGGGGGGGGGGGGGGGGGGGGTATGTTCTGTGTGAGGGTCCGGCAAACCCTTACTGACCCCTTTTAATCTGAAATTATTTGGAGGAATTGGAGCATATGTTTTAAATGCATCAACCATGAATATTTACATGACTCGTTTCAAAGCATTTGTAAGAGCTTTTGCACAGAAAAAAAATGTAAATTTCACCTTAACTAATTTCCACGGTGAGCAGATTTGTATTTGTGTCTCTAATATGTTATATATATGTTATATGTTTCCTCATACGACAGTTCGGAGATCATGTTTTTGGACTAAAATAACTACAAATGTATCGGAAGCGGATTTGTGGTGTCGCACAAACAGCGGTTTTGTTTTTATTAATAATAATAATAATAATAATGCTTTTTACTTACATAGCGTTTTTCAAAACTCTCAAAGACACTTTAAAATCATCATAAAAGAGCTATACAATAAAAAAAAAAGAACACACATTAATCACACATTAAAAGCAGTTCTGACTGCTTTTTAGAACAGCCTGATCCCGAACGTCTTCATTTACCACCATAATCGTTTTCATTTAACTTTGTCGTTTTCTTTTTAATGACCGTATTAAAATCTAATCTAATCGCTGACAATAAGTTAAACAAACCTAACAAGTAGCAAACATGATTCACTGGGTCATTAAGCGATGATTCAATATAACGCGTTAAAGAAAGAACAGCTATTCTCGGAAGATTTTCCACGTAAATAAATGTCCGTTAAGTCACTACATATGGAAGGTATATGGAAGCAGTTAGTTTGGAAGCAGTTTGTGTTAATGTTTATTTATTTTAAGGGAAAAGGCGACACTGTTTGATCTCTGGGAAGTCATATATATATATATATATAAAAACAACAACATGCATACTTATCGCCATATGCTGCCAAAGAGATCTTTGAGGTTGTGACTTTAAAGGGACGGTTCACCTCAGTGTCAGAAGTACACATATTTCCTCTCACCTGTGGAGCTCTTTATCAGCTTGTTCTGGTGTGGGTTGCCGTAGAGACGTCTGCCGTCTCTCGATAACCCACGAAAATAATCCGCTCTGGAGCCGGGTCAGGATTTCTGGAGAAAAAAAACTTTCCAGAACCAGAAACTTCTGCTTTTTTTTAAAAATGTATTTTTGAGGGCTGGTGCCATATAGTCCCATGATATTTGAGGGTATTTAGAAATATGTGTAACTGTCCTTTTAAGTATGTAGAAATACCACGGTCTAAAAATACTATTTTTATAGTATAGTAGTAGTAATATTATTTAAAAGTCCTGCATTCAAGATGTTACTTATTAAGTAAAGGTACAGAAGTATTATCATCAAAATGCACTAATAGTATTACAAGTAAAAGTACTCATTATGCAGACGTGTTCCTTTTAAAAGTCTTATATTATTATAGTATATTATATTATTTTGTTTATATCACTAAAGAATGCACTCACGACTATTTTACTGTTGTAGTTCATCAATGTGAGGACAATTTGAGATACTTTGTATACTAGGGGGTACATTATACTGCATCATATAAGCATATATATGTGTTTATATAAATGTAGTAAAAAGAAAACACATCCCCCTCTGAGATTTAGACGTTTCAGTAGCAGATAATGGAAAATGTACAGAAATACAGTACTTGACTTTATGTACTTAGTTACTTTTCACCACTGCGTTTGTACTACAATACATGACTCAACATAAAAGGGAATGTTTTCTTCATTATCATGCATCTCTAGTATTTCTCTCCATAAACTACTCCAAACCGGCCCCATCCAAACCCGAATGCTTCCCTTTAATATAACAGAAAAGGTGAGATGTTATCCAGATACGGGACGTTCCAGGTTTTCTTCTTCTTCTCCTCCTCATCTCTGTTACCCTCCTGCTGTAATCCCTCCCTCACACTCTGTGTGCCATGCAGGCGATCTGAAGATAGGAGTTAATCTCTGCAGCATTGTGCCTCGCTGCAGTTTAGCCACGCTAGACTGGCTCACGTATCTCCCCCCGGAGGAAGAGAGGGAGAGCTGCTTTTCATACGCACCTCCTATCAGTCACCTCTCCTCTCCTCTCCCTGCCACCACACACAGCTTTAGTTAGTCTGCTGCTGCTCTCCTGCATCCTGAGAAATGCTTAGTAATCGATGGCAATCTCTTCTTTTTGTGTGTTTTGCGGTTGCATCGACAGCTGATGTTGTAACAAAAAGGCTCTGCAGCAGCCTGGCATTAGCTAATTAACAAACCCAGGGACAACAACGGTCACTTCCATCTCTTCGGCCTCGTCTCTCTTCTCTTTCTCCTTCACAATAAAGCACCAGGATCTATTCCAGGCAGAGAGGTCACAATTCAGCGTGGATTCACCGATTGAGTTGCCGTGTGTTTTTTAAATAGTTGATTAGAGTGTGTGACATCAACAAGAGGCTGAATGAAGGAAAGTGTTTAGGAGATGTTATTGACCTGATAATTGATTGTGGCGGGAAAAACATCTTTAGTAAATTGTTCCGTCTGGTGCTCGACTTGTGCGAAGGAAGGGATCAACATCTGAGAGAAAACTAATATCTAGAAAGTGAAATTTTAATTAAACGTCTCAGTTTGAGGATAGAACATAAAATACAGATGATTAATTATTAAATAAACTGTATTTTGATGCCAAGTGTAGGTGGCATTAGCTGGCTCGTGCTAGCTTTGAAAAAGCTAACATCCTAAAGACCAGCAGTTAATACCATTCTTTTTTACGTGACTTCGCTGGTACATTTTCGGGATTTCCTTTTCTCCTCGTTCTTGTCGAAGGGAAATGCTACTGCAGCACAAAAGCAACTCAAATGCAACAACTTGGACGTGTTTAGTGCTGATTTATAAAATCACTCCCACTTGAAAAGTTTCAATAATTCTGTCTTTGTCAGCTATGGATTTTATTACATTCAAAACAAAAACACAAAACAAAAATCCCTCTTGCTATAAGTTGTGTCTCAAAGAAGACGAGTGATTGCCTCCTTCATTCTGCAGCTGCAACACAAAATCCCTGACTGATCCTGAACTCATCCTGATCTGCTGGTTGAATCTTTTGGCCTCCATGACAGTGGACTGCATCACGCCTGGTTGGTCTATGTGGTCCTAACATGAGCTCCAGTGTGCATCACAGATGTCTTCTGTACAGTAAAAGTCTGTCGGTAAATGCCACAGTTTCGGAAAAACAAATCAGCAGGTGTCGATTAATTCCTTTAATTAATACCCGAGGAATGTGCTGCGCTCCTGTGGGTTCCCTGCTGTAACCCACCTGCCAGTCACACGGCGTCCTCTGGGAAATCCCCTCGCCTGCTGAGATCCAGCAGCTCTCAACATCATGTCCTGAATGTTTCCCGCTGAGGAAATGAGCGCTTGATTCTGCAGACGGCTGTCTGTCTCCTCTCATCCGGGGCTGGACGCTGCACGGCGGCGTGGAGAGAAAACAGAACAAAAATGTGTCAAGAGAGAATTACACTTACACATACGAGTTAATTACTATAGAGGGGGGCATGCATGGAAACTGCTGAACGATTTAAGAGTTAGCTGATCCCTCTGGATGCAGAAAAGCTGCACAGTGTACCGGTAAAAAGCAAAGAGAGCAGAAAGAACGTCTGCTGGGAGCTTCTGCTGAAGAAATAAAAGTATGCTAAGATTCAGGTGAGCTCAGTACAACTTTACTGAGAGGTATTAAGTCGTGGCATATAGTACCACCACAGTGTTTCTGCTGGATGGGTTTTTACAAGTGTTCAAAACCTGCTCCATTAAGAAATAGGGGGCAGCATTTGACCCTTTATTACTGGATCCATACAATCTAAATGCACAGTCTTCAGTTAGTAAAATTCATCATGCATCATGAAATCTATCATAACAAACTGCACGGCTAGAAACCACCAGAGCTAAGGGGGAAATGTGATTTAATTATGGATTCAAATGTTGGTTTGTCGGTCCTCCACTCCACACCAGCAGGTCAAAGTTTTCACGTATTCAATGAAACACTTCATGGATTGGCACAACTTTTTGGTCCAGACATTCATGGCTCCCAGAGGATGTATCCTCATGACTTTGTTGGTCCACAGACTTTTCCTTCACTTACTTTATACTTGCGCTTTACATTCATAGCCAAGAGGCAGGGCTTCTTTTGAGGCTTGACGTTTTCTTCCGTCCTGCAGACATGAATGAACACGAGGCTGAACGCATCCGGCTGCAATGCTCCTGAATTCACGACACATCATGTGGAGACACACTCCTCCATTGGAGCTTTTATTTTGTTATATTTTTTCTTCGTCTTATGATTTTGAGGCTGACTACACCTTAACACCTTTTTAGCCCCAAGCCCTTTTTCGCCTCTTTTTCGCAAAATAAAAATAAAAATAATCTTGTTTTTTAAAACGGAAACCTAATTATCTCCGCAACCAAAGGGTTGTTTAACTTCATTTAAATTGCTGCAATGCCGTAACCCTTGTGAGAAGAGACCTATGGTTTAAACAATAAAGTAACCGTTAAGTTTAAGTACTTAAGTAAACGCCGTAACTTGCCGCGCCGATCGTAACGTTTCACTAAATCATACATAAGTACCCCTTACAAAGTCTGATTTCAATAAAACACACATCTCCGTAACCCTACGGGCTTGTGGGAGTCTAACAAAGCGATCAAACATCCTTATAAACCCCCTATTAGTACCTGTAAAGTCACAAATAAGCATGTGCTTTTATTTTTTATAATTAAATTGTGGTGGTGGACACACGATATTCAGTTCAGGGTTCTGCACGGGGCCAAACAGTTAAACGCATACGTTACCTGAGCTCCACTGCTTTCTCTCTCATTTACATAAAAGCCCTGCAATCATGAGGCTAGTGGAGGTTTGCCAGTCTGACCTGAGTTTGAACCCTGTGGAAAACCACAAATCCAATCTTAGAAAGATTCACAATGCGTCTCAGATGCCCCATCGCCACCCTCCCCCTTTATTACACACACAAACCCAGTGAACGGGGAGCCATAAAACCAACGAGCTGCTTTTACCAGATAGCATCTTGATGCATTGTTTACACCGATCAAAAGATGCCGAATGCAGCCGTTTTGATATTCACTTTGATATAAGTGGGCTGTATGGTGGAGCCGGCTCTTTACGTTCTGCTGCCGAAAGGAGAGCCTCCCCTGCGGCAGCTGTGCATAGATAGATCCAGTGGCTGTCACCTGTAATGAATCACTTGCTCTCAGCATCATGTCTGCGCAGCTTGATAAGACCTTCTACCTTCAGCGTATCTGTCGCATCACCTCAAACACGGAGGGGAGAGGAAGAAAAAAAATGGAAAAGGATGGGATTTTTTTTTTAAACGGCTTCCTTTTCCTCCGTCTGCGTTTCTTTCTGGTGTTTCCTCATCAAACATCCCCCCGCCCCTCCAAAATGCATTAGCATTTTTATTAGCACATAGAGAGCAAAGTGGATTGTTTACCGGCCTGCCAAGCCGCTCCCTCCCTCCTCCAGCCCCTCCTTTATGCTGCATGTTGCCGGGGACAGGAAGAGAAACGACCCCGACTTCCTGCGGAAAAAGAAGCATCAGCAGATGAATGGACTTTAAAAGCAAAGCTGCAGCAGCTGCTGCTTCAGTCGCTTTAAATCACCAGATAGAGTGGTTTCAGGGAGTCACATCTTGAATATGTACCACAAGAGATGCTTCAGCCTGGTCTCACCAAATGGCTTTTGAAAGACACGGCAACTTCTTGAGTCATTTACCCGTTCTATTACAACGGTGTTCTGGCTTTTGGCGAGTCATTTCACACCATTTACTGCAGTTTAATCATCTATATATATATATATATGTATATATGTATACTGTATACATACAGTATATGCTACTTATGGTGGGCGCAGCAGGGCGGGGCAGGATGTGGATGGGTCAAACACACACAGGACTTTCACCGAGGAGACCAGTGTTCGTGTCACGTGTGACACCATCGGTGTTATTACTTATTTTAAAGTAACTTGAGTGACGCTGTTTTTAACGCTCCTTTCACACGCGGTCATCTTGAAGGCAGCTCAGTCGACTCTACAGGACCTTAGCTCTGGCCTCCAGTCGCTTCCCAACAGGAGAACCAGATCAGAGGCAAAGTGGCGTCGGCTCGACGCTCGCTGTTTAAAGACGCGAGCCGAGAAGCTGGTGGACGCTTCACCCAGCAGGCTAAATATCGGACCTGTCGTGGAGCGACAGCCAATGAGAACACGACACGCGTGTGGAGGGGCGACTTGAAGGAGGGGTCGCCTCTTAGTCGCCCAAAAGAACGGAGAACCTCGACACTAACTACATTTAGAGCACTTTATTTTACAAGAGGGTGGAATGTTGTGTTTTCTGACTGTATTGAAGCACTTTCTTTGCAATGCAAAATAAATAACAGGAATGCCTGGACTTTAAAAGCAGTTCTCAGAGGTCAACGGCTCTCGTGGGAAACGAGTCACCGTTACCAGATAGAGTCACTTCAGAGGGTCAAATCTTCACTATACCACAAGAGATGTTTTCATTGCAACGAATGAGTGCTACTCAAAATAAATTGATATCCAAAAGTCTTGAATATTATCGTTTGAATTTACTGAAAGTATATGACAAAACCTGCTGAGATTGTAAAATGCAGAATTTAGGAAATGCAAAACCTCCTATCTGCAAAATGATCCAGGAAAAGTGCTGCACTTTGTGTGTTTTATTTATTTTGTATTTATTGGGTACCCTTAACAAATATAATTCTTATATATATATATATATATATATATATATATATATATATATATATATATATATATAATTTTTGTATCACAAATGCTATGCATTTTCAGATAGGAGGTTTTGCTCTCCGGTCATCGATATTTCAGAGCCCTAACATAAGATAAATGAAATGCAAACAAAGCCTCTACTGCCTGTGCACATTAGCAGGTGCTGCAACTTGATCCTTTTCCACCACAGTGTTAACCTGCAGCCTGGATCAACAACGCTTGCCTCCAGATACCGACCCTGCTAACCCACTCTGGTGATTAGAGTTAAGTAAAGCCAAACTAGAGCATCCCGTTGATCTACTCTGTTGTGCTCCGAGCAAAACACATCGATCCTCGCTCTGCCAGAGAGCAACATTTTATGTGGTCCTCAGTGGTCCGTCGATAGCTGGGAAATAACAGAAACAATTTCCGCCTGAGCTCTGTTACTCCACTGATGCACTTGGAAAGCACCACTTAATGCTTCAGCTGTGTGTGTGTGTGTGTGTGTGTGTGTGTGTGTGTGTGTGTGTGTGTGTGTGTGTGTGTGTGTCCAAGACTAATCCTAGAGCATGAATACCTGCAGTGCCTCCAGGTGTCAGATTCATCTAACACTGCAAATGTTTTAAGTAATATATAATGGAAATATAGGCTTTCTACACCGTACGACTGCACCGCGGTGCTACGCTACGGTCGCTTTATTCTGTAGAAATGTAAAAGTTTAGAGGGAACTATCACTTTGGAATTCATCCTCAACACCTGCTTTGAAACAACAGAATTACCAAATACAGCGCACTAAAGAATTTCATTGTGAGAATGTAATTGTGTCAGCTGGTGCTCGACTAGCTGGTAAAGAAAGTGGAACTTTTAGCTGCTAATATGCCAGATATTTCCTTCAGGAGTTGGTGGAGACCAAATCAGAGATAAAAGAAAGGTAATGTTGGACATTCAATTATTAGGAGTCCACAAACACAACTTCAAATGAATTATTATGTTACTCTGTGTCTGCTGGTTGTGTCAATAGGCTACTATTTCCAAAGTCCCATCTTCAGAAGTACACTGTAAAATGTGTTTCTTTGTTTATGTTAACAAGCAGTATTAGTACTGTCATGGATATGTGAGGTATTAATGTTATATGAATGAATGAAACCTTAAATGTGCAAATTAATTAATGCTCTTATGTGCAATATATCTGTGTGCAATATGATGAAATGTCTTCCTTACACTGTGATATTTTCTCTTGTTTCTTTATATATATATATATATATATATATATATATATATATATATATATATGCGATTCTATTTTATCCATTGTTAACTTTTTATTATCGAACTGTTGTGTATTGTCAGCTATAGACTATAATTGATTGTAGTTTATTACTACTGCACTTTGGCATGACCTTTTCCTCTAGGACACTCAGCCTGTACATTCTGGCAGGGGGACAGACAATGGAAATCATTGTGCATTTACATTGGGTGCATTTACATTTTAATTTAAAGTGTTCATTGTTCATTGACCCTCTCGAACAAATAAAAACTTGAAACTTGACCTTTGGATTTGAAGGCTTCCCTATGTGTTTTGGGGTAATGCATGCATGCATAAGTGAACTAACTAACCCTCGTCATAAATTGAGATTATTTATTCCCTCTCTCTCTCTCTCTGTTTCCAGGCAGCATCGTGTATCTGGGGATGATGTTCGGCGCCTTCTTTTGGGGCGGCCTGTCGGACCGGATGGGGCGTAAGCAGTGCCTGCTCATATCCTTGTCCGTCAACGGCTTCTTCGCCTTCCTGTCCTCCTTCGTCCAAGGATACAGTATGTTCCTCGTCTGCCGCATGGTGTCCGGCTTCGGGTGAGTTCTCGTCTCTTGAATATTTACCAGCGGTTCCTCTGCCGTCTCCCTTCCTCCAAAGCGTGTGACAGGAGGTTATGGAGGGAGACGGAGCAAAGCAACAAACAAAACGTCTGCAGAAACAGTAAATGCAGTAAATGAACATCCGTGCGTTTGAGCGCTGGTCTGCTCGGCTGCCCACGGCTTTGATAAATGACATCGCTGGTCATATATGACTCATAAAGGTCAACTCCCTATTACACGTCAAGCTGCAGAGCAAGCCAATATACAGAATACATACATATATATATATAAACATGAACTCAAGGCATCACCACTGGTCCAATAACATAATATATATGTAAATATATTTAATGTTTGTACCACTACATTTGTAATTGGACCAGTGGTGATGACTTGAGTTCATGTAGGTTTTATAGTGAGCTTCAGATTGTATTAATGAGACCATAAAGAATCTGACCATACACAACTGTACCACTTAACCACAAAGCTTCACTCCACGTCATGCAAGAATATTTTCCTATTCTTATCTGTATTTTTTCAACATATCCTCAGACTATTTTGGTTTGATATTTTACAAAAGAAAATCAAATTTTTCGTGCGTTTTCCTTCGAAAGTCCAGCACCTGTCATTTCCCGCTCATTACGTACATACGGTCCTTTCAAAATAAAACTAAAATAGGTTTAGGACTAGGTCGGCATTGGTGTTCTACAGAATTGTTGTTACTAAAGTTCAGAAGTTACGTGACAAATACATCAACGGGGACATTTCGTTTCAGCATATGATAACATATATATATATATATATATGGCTACACGTCCATATGAGAGCGCTGTCTAAATCAAGAAATGTGTGTATGTGTTGCACATCTGCATCCACTACGACCCGCCGGTCCGGTCTGGTTTCAGCACCAGTCTGATCGTCCCGTTCTGGCAGCAGAACCAAATCACTTTATTTACCAGTAAACCCAGTGAACTTTAACAGCTTAAAGGATTTTATTTCATCACTTAAATCTCTGTATCTGCATGCGGGTGTGTAATCATATTGGGGGTTGAAGAGATTCACGATTGTACGTTTACTTTTGGGAATATGTAACACTTTGAAACCCTGAGCCTTTCAGTCTTTTTATACAAGCGAACACGATCCGGCATCACGTGCTGTTGCATGTTCACTAGATCCTGCTGCTCTCATTAACATATTCCTCACCTCGTTAACTTTGCTTCCATTAGCCGCCGCGACAAATAAAGAAAAAAAAGAGATTCAAACTGTCAATTTGTCAAATCGTGATCGGCTCATGCAGAACTACAAGGACTACAAGGACGAGGGCCGACCGGTATTTTCCACTAAAGGCACAAAATAATTGGACCTCCCTTCGACATCTCAAAACTTTCCCCATATTTGTAATCATTTGCTATGATATGAAAACATTGTTTCAAGGAGAATCAAGAATGCAATCATTATGTTACATGTTATGAACTGTTAATAACTAATCAAACAACCACACCTGTTCCGTAAATACCGGTTGCATCCTGTGATTATGTATGTAGTGAACAGTATTTCATAATGTTTGTTGTATGTAATGTTGCATGCTGTTTGTATTTTGTTCACCTGTCTGGGGACAGGTGAACATATGACAAGTTATCACAAGTCACATGCACGTTAAAATTGTCATTCTTAGAATACCTATATTTTATATGAAATCTATATTTGTTCTTCCTAAAGTCGAATGCATTTGAAATAGAGTTAATTCAAGAAAACAAAGAAGCTGTTTTTTCTTCTCTTTTCACTGAAAGTAGTACTGTATTGTTCTATGATGCCGAATGACCTCCAGAGTCCCTTTTTAATAGAAACAATTTAGCAACAACAATTAAATCATGAATACAGAATCTCTCGGTCCGCTGCACACTCGCAACGTCCGTGTTAATTTCGCCACGTCGCTGCATGTGGTCCGGCTCCCGATCGAACTCACCTTTTCTCTCTTGTAATTTATTGTTGAAACTCTGAAGCTGTGAAACAAAAGGACTCCCGCTGGATCTGCTCTGAACACAATCACATTAGGAACATAAAGTGAGACATTCTCACATCTGCACTCTGACTCTGTGCTACAAGGTAACGAGGGAGAGTGAGGGGAAGTTTAAGTGCTACAGTACGGTGCTTTTCACTTACTGTCGCCGCTTCCTCATTTAGGGATCTTTCCTGTGACGCGATTTTTTTTTATTCGTCTGCTGACCAAAGAGACAAAGTCACTTTCAAAGTAATAAGAAAAAAGTAAAAAAACAAAACACGTTTCTCCTTGATGATCAAAGCGAGTGATATTTCTGCACTTTGTCACATCAGATAATGAGTTCACAAATTTGCTGAAAGTTACAAATGATTTTCTGCAACCGCGAATCTGTTTTGCACGTCCATAATCATTTGTCACACGCGCACACACATTAATGTAATTATGATGAGCGTTCGTAGCTCATTACGGACGGCCGTCTGTCTTCTTTCCTGCAGGATCGGCGGAGCCGTGCCCATCGTGTTCTCCTACTTCGCCGAGGTGTTGGCTCGGGAGAAGAGAGGCGAGCATCTGAGCTGGCTGTGCATGTTCTGGATGATCGGAGGGATCTACGCCTCAGCCATGGCCTGGGCCATCATCCCACACTACGGTGAGCGATGAGTCACAACAACAGCACTTTTTGAGTCATTACAGACTTTTTCTTTCTTCATCAGCGTTGCTGTGATTTTCTCCTCGTCTCATCAAGTGGTCTTAAAGTTTGGCGACTTGGAGAGAGTGTATTTGTGTCGCACTAACTCAGAAATAGTAAAACAACTCCAATACAAACCCATCCGCCTCATTATTCGACGCTCAAAGCAAGACAAAGACAAAGTCTGCTTCTGGAAGAGGCCGAGGTGATTGGGTCAAACAAACGCAGACTATATAGCAATTCAGAAGATGTATATCTGTCTTTATGTGTAACATTTTGTTGTACAAAGTCATGAAAGTGATGTTTAATCAATACTTGTCACATTGGTCCTCGGTATGGGTCGATACTCGACGCTGTCGGGACTGAAAAAAGGTTTGGATCCGTTCATCCCGAGACTGCATGCGTGGAACAATCTGAGACGTTGGGTTTCCTTTCTTTCAATAATTCTTTTTAAAGTTTATACAAGTTACACATTGCCTCAAACTAGACAACAACAAACAACGAAACAATACATGACAGCATAACGACCAACTATACGAACAATCAGACAGAAAACATAACAAAAAAACACGGACAGAAATCAGACAGAAATCCTCATCCTCCATATTGAACCTACTATAAAACAATTACATATTAATGAATGTTGTGCACATCGGCCCTCGGGGGTCCCTTGGATCCCATAGTTACAACCTCTCATTCATACCAGCATTTTATTTTCAGTTTATATAAAGGCCACTTGTCGAATGTCCGGATGCCACCCCCAAGAAAGATGATGTACAACACGGCAGCTCGCCACACAGGAAGCCAGACTGCATGCATGGTACAACAATCTGAGACGTACACAGGCTTTTATTTTGAAAATACGTACATTTAAAAATGATGCTGGAGGGGAAACTAGAGCGTCACAGAGACGGCGACCAAACGTCGGTATTCGATGAGTTTGGAGAGAGAGATTGTCAACAAGCGACACACAAAAAGACATCACAAAAGAGTCAAAATACAGCGCACCTGTTACGAGGGGATCTTGTGCTCTCGCCCGTATCTGACATTGCATCACGTTGCAGAAAACGTTGACACTGGATGCACATTCACTTTCAGCTCTGGTCTCCCTCCGTCAGGAATCCCCCGCATCACCACTTCAAACATTACCGCGAATAGAGACGGCAATAAAGTTTGACTCGGCGGTGCGGCTCCCCGCCGTGCCGATGCACACGCCGTCACGACACGATAGCTGCAGGCTGCACTGCAAACACATTTCCAGAATCGTGGGGCTTAATTTAGAAAAAGGCCCTCCGGGGTGCACAGGAACACAGAGCAGGTGGCGGTGTAGGTGGAGGCTCCAACAATAGCAGCAGCAAAGCATATGTCGGCCTACACAGTAAACATTAAGGCCTTTTTATATTCAGAGGGTGTGGCAGGACAGCTGTCAAGCATCAATTTTCTTTTTTCTCTACCACAACAGGACTGTAGTCGCCCCGATCGGTGTTCATTTCATGGTATTTTATGTGAAAATGTCGGAGGTAAAACCAGATTCACGAGGAGGAAAACATAAAAGGTCGCAGCGAGGGAGGAGGAACAGAGGAGGGAGGAGACGCGTGTCAGAGGAGGAGAAGAAAATGAGTGAAATGAAATCAATCTGGTGCGTAGGGGACGAGATTAGGAGGCGCGGTGATTTATGTGGCCGGTGTCAGGGATAATCGAAAGGTGAGGGGACACAGAGGGAGGGAGAGGGTGAGTGAGGAGGAAGGGTTTCTTTGTTTGCCTTTTTTATTCAGGGCTGTGTTCATCATCGGGACAGAGTCTCTTCTCTGAGTGTGGGACTCTCTAATGCCGGTTGATTAAGTTCCTTAACAAAGTGGTGTTCTTATCTAGAACAAAGTCATGAGATCGATATAAATGTCACAGGGCAACATGTAGAGAAAACCAAGAGTCACGACCCAGGAAGAAACACATCTGTGCTGATTCAATTGGGCTCTTCTTCTTCTTCTTCTTCTTCTTCTTCTTCTTCTTCTTCTTCTTCTTCTTCTTCTTCTTCTTCTTCTTCTTCTTCTTCTTCTTCTTCTTCTTCTTCTTCTTCTTCTTCTTCTTCTTCTTCTTCTTCTTCTTCTTCTTCTTCTTCTAAATCAACCAGGCGGAGCATGTGTCACCAGCCAAGGTATCTGCAGATGTAAATATACTTATACTCGGGAAATATGCCGCCATCTTCACCACTTGTATTTTACGTTGGATGGTCCCTATACCCTCAACCTCAACCAACCTTTTGATCGTCATGTGTCAGAGTGCCATTCTTGGCAGTGTAATCGCACGTATGCACACAAAATAGAAATGCAGACGCTTCAGAGGATTTTCAATAAATCACTTTAGAGTTATAAATCTTAAGAGTCTCGTCCTTCTTGAATCGGCGACACCCGCCATACAATATGATCACAAACTGTGATGAAAGAAGTGGAAAGAAGTCGTCGTGCAGTCACCCGGAAACAGCTGGGGTAAAGACCTGTCAATCACCTTGTAGCCCCGCCTCTAAAGCATACCCTGACCATAATTTACTAAATGAACATCATGCTGCATTGAAGAAGACTTGAAACTAGAGATTGAGACGTAAACTCATGTTTACAATGTTTACTGAGGGAATAAATCAAGAGAGAAGTAGAGTCATTTATATAGACTTCTATACAACTGGAGTCGCCCCCTGGTGGACATTAGAGAGAATGCAGACAGAAAGTGCAGTTTGATACTACAAATACGACCTAAGAGCAGCTGGTGTATCTGTTTACAGCGCAGCCAAACAAACCCACGTTGTTCTCATGAAGAAAGTCAACCTTCTGATCCACGCTCCGATTTTAGACTCGACATTTTTGTCTCAGTGTCACAGTTGTTTGTTTTTTTGGCTGCATCATCGTACACCGTGGCCGTGACCTCACTGAGACGGGAACAGAGAGGGCGGCGTCCCGGAGAGCGGCGTATTTGTTGATGTTCGCTGCTCTGACGCTCTCAGATGCACGTAAGCAAAGTCAGCTGGTGAAGCAGACGCTGTGAAGCAGACACCGGGGTTTTATTAGTGAGCTTAATGTTTTCACATCGGCGACGAGGAAAAAAGACGTGCAGGTTGTTAGAGGACAAAAACATTGTGTTTTCTTTTCTTCACAATAAAAGCCACTCAATGTTTAGCCGGTTAAACGCTTTTAATGTGAAGTAGCAACACTGGAAACTAAATAACTTAATATTGCTCAGGAGAGTGATAAGTTAACAATGAGGCACAGAATGAGAAATTATAACTCGACATTACGCGCGGCGCCGTTTCCTGTGACGGGAATTTGAATTCAGCGTGGAAATGGCGGCCTCCGCCACAGAATGTAAATACAATGAATTGGGGAAAAAAAAGTCATTTTCTGTACTAATGTTACTTTTATCTTCTGTTTTCTCTGTGACAAGAGATCCCTGAAACAACGCAACATGCTTAAAGGGCCAGTTTCCAAAATTACAAAACACATTATTTTCATCTAGTCACGCAGAATTGTTAAAACATTTTGAGGTCGAGAAGAATCTTTTATCTAAAGATCCATATTAATAGTTCCAGTGAAAACTTTCCAGACTCTTTACAGTATCTGTGACACCAAACAGTCATTTTTCTTAATAAGTAATAAAAACAATCCTCATCTCGACGAGTATTTGTGTCTCATGAAGTAGCTAAAGATATACGTTTTAAACACAAAGGCTCTCTGTCTGTTGTCACACTTTATTCACGCTTTCGAGCGCCGGCTGCGTCTCATAATTGAGGCCAATTGATTAGACGCCAGAGTTTTAACACGTTTTTTTTCTCCGACATGCAGTGGTGTGTGGGCAGCAGGTTCCGCCGCAGTGCTCCGTGCATCGATCGCTGTGTGTGTGTGTGTGTGTGTGTGTGTGTGTGTGTCATTCTGTCTTGAAGGTGTTAAGAATGTGATACAGTAAAAGGACGGTTAAAAATATAACCATGCAGCCTGTGTTTTATTTATTTTATCATGTGTGTGTGTGTGTGTCGCAGTGTGAGATGTCAGTTTGCCTTTCCGTGTTTTCATTAACACACCAATGCTATAAAATGTGTATGTGTATGTCACAGTGTTGAACAATGGCCAAGGACAGTGTGTGTGTGTGTGTGTGTGTGTGTGTGTGTGTGTGTGTGTGTGTGTGTGTGTGTGTGTGTGCGTGCTCAGTTACTGTAGAATAGGAACATAAATCTTGCTGAGTATCTGAATCAGTCAGCCATCTCCTCCAGTCCATTAAAGCTATAATCCCTCTAATGAGGTTTGTACTGGTATAGGCCAGAACACACACACACACACACACACACACACACACACACACACACACACACACACACACACACACACACACACACACACACACACACACACACACACACATATATATATAGAGAGAGGTATATCTACATGCTAAAGAGTGAGCAGTGACACTAAGAAGTTGACCTGTGGGTGAATTCATCACTTTTGTTTGGTGTAACTTTGGTGCTATAAGAATTCAAACAAATGTGTGTGTGTGTGTGTGTGTGTGTGTGTGTGTGTGTGTGTGTGTGTTGTGCTTCTCTGTGCAGGCTGGAGTTTCAGCATGGGTTCGGCCTACCAGTTCCACAGCTGGAGGGTGTTTGTGGTGGTGTGTGCGCTGCCGTGTGTCTCTGCAGTGGTGGCACTCACTTTTATGCCCGAGAGCCCTCGCTTCTTCCTGGAGGTGAGAGAGAGAGAGAGAGAGAGAGAGAGAGAGAGAGAGACTTGTTGGATATCAGAGAATAGCAAAACCTTTTATGCCAGTAAAAAAAAAAAGTATAAATAAATCAATTGCATTTTTTCTGGGACAACATTCTGCATGAGAGGAAAGGAAAAGGCCGGTGAAGTTAAATATACAGTTTGACTGCGGATTAGAGCCACTCAGTGGCAGCTACAGCAGTGACGCACACATTGTGTACACAGGTGATTTTAGATTCAGCGTGACTTACACTCCCCAAGCGTGTCAGTATCTCTGATTTCTCCTGAACGTCCACAAAAACTGCTAAGAAATCCTGGGGAAAAGAGACTCTTTATAACTCCAGAACTTGCCAGAGAATCATCCCATCTTTCAGGTTTCTTCAGGATCACAGTGATCCAGGGATTGATTTATTTATTTATTTGTGTGTCATGCACATGTGTGTTTTTATAAGACACCACAGATGCAGCTGCAGTAGTCAAATAATTGCATGTTGTTTCACCGCTTAGTCTAAAACATAATATTCTGCCTTCCCTCCCGGGTCTGGCAAATAAAATCTGCGACAAAAAAAAGGTTCCTTTCCTGAAGCACAACTCAAGTTTTTCATAGTCATCCAGCCCAAAGAAATCGTGGAGGTCATTTTACTAAAGACTGCATCCCTTACGTCCTCGTGGATGGGAGAATAAAACCAAAAGTGCATCTCAATCTCAATTTCACAGAACTGCCACAACAAACAAAGTCTCCTCCGGGGTAACATAAAACCTAGCCGGCCTCTAATGAGAGCTAATGCTAACGCTAATGCTCCTGAGTGCACATCGGGAACTTTGTCTTTTGTTTAAGTCATAATTCAGTTGTCTGTACTTGCAAACAGGAACTGCTAATGGCTAATTATGCATACTTTTAATCATGCCAAAATGTAAAGCTCAAGTTGAAGCCCATAATGCTGTCAGGCGGAGAGGATTGACCACAGCGCTAGCATTGATGACATCTGTAGCCCATATGACTCGCGCAATTACTATAAATATGTATTATTTGCTTAAAAATATAGACGCAAACCCGAGTAATGATATGATGAGAGTAAGTTAAAGACAACTTGAGGGCCAATGAGATCCTGTCCTGTATTCCCACTCACACACAATGTGACTTCCCTGTCCCTCAGACGGGTAAACACGACGAGGCCTGGATGGTGCTCAAGCACATCCACGACACCAACATGCGCGCCCGCGGGGAGCCGGAGAGAGTCTTCACCGTGAGTACACGCTCCCCATCATTCCTGCTGCGTGTGATGCCGCCGGCGGGTGACAGAGCAGTGTCTCCCCCTGCAGGTGAACAGGATCAAGGTCCCCAAGCAGCTGGACGAGCTGGTGGAGATGCAGAGCCAGTCGGCCAACCCGGTGCTCAAGACGCTCTTCAAGATCAAGACTGAGATCAGAGCAGTAGGCTTCCTTTTGCCTCTGTCCTGGCTGCTTTATTCCGATTACATATATATATATATATATATATATATATATATATATATATATATATATATATTCTTTACGAGATTTAAATAGAGTAAAACTATTTTCCCTTTCATTACAGATCTGGTTGACTTTTATGAGGTGCTTCAACTACCCAGTGAAAGACAACACCATTAAGCTGGCTGTCGTCTGGTTCACTCTGTCCTTTGGGTAAGAGACTTTTACTTTATTTATTTGATGTGACATTAAAATTCATAGCATACATCTACGCACAGAAAAACAGATGCACTGTGTTAAGTGTATATAGCGAATGCACAGCACAACTATACACTTCTCTACAATGTGATCGTATGCTTCCGTCATGTTGGATACATATATATATATATATATATATATATATATATATATATATATATATATATATATATATATATACTGTATATACAGTATATCCCTCAGGAGTCACCACTACTTTCCAACAGTTTCAGCGAGGGGTAAATCATTATTTGATGGAAGTTCTGCCGGCTGCTGAACACACATGTTGGAAAGTTTAAGCCCAAAGAGTCTTTTTAGGATTAAAAAGAGACAAAAGTAAGCTGTAATGCGACAAGAAAATCCAAATAATTGTGTTCGTGTCAAATTGTGTTTGTTTTCTTTGTCTTTCTCTTTTTGTGTCGACTGGTTCCAAAAATACGGATAAACTAGCTTCACCTCTGACTCCGCCCTCAGCCAATCACAGCACGGCCCTGGCCCATGTGACACATTTACTGACATTTACAGACACAGAGTTCGTTAAGAGGAAGTCACTGGTTGTTACCACTGCAACAAGAAGCTTCGGCCTCATAATTAATGATTATAATTTGTCTAAATATGTTGCTCAAGGCCCTGCATGTCATATTCAGAGGAGGAAATAGCAGCAAACATCTGACTTTTTGACTTTACAATCTGTAAAAAAGCCCTGGTCACACCAGGACGTGGAACAGTGACTTGAAACGGCACGTCTTTGTGTAATTGTTCGGTTTGAATGCCGTGAAGAGCATCGAACGCTCGTCATCAGAATGCAAAGTGAATTCAAATTGCGACAGCGAAGGACAGAACATGTTGGATGCTGTCGAGATTGTGAGGCCCTCTGAGGCCCATTTTGTGCTAATCTAATACATTTAATTGAATAAAAGCTGTTGCTGTTTGTTTGTGTGTGTGTGTGTGTGTGTGTGTGTGTGTGTGTGTGTGTGTGTGTGTGTGTGTTTTCAGGTACTACGGGCTCTCTGTGTGGTTCCCCGACGTCATCAAGCACCTCCAGGCCGACGATTACGCCTCCAGGGTGAA
The DNA here is from genome assembly GCA_038501785.1 of Myoxocephalus aenaeus. Lineage (NCBI taxonomy): Eukaryota > Metazoa > Chordata > Actinopteri > Perciformes > Cottidae > Myoxocephalus > Myoxocephalus aenaeus. The sequence continues at coordinate 4,562,400 of JBAMJR010000037.1, read as the reverse complement.
GATCCACAACAACGAGCGCATCGAAGACTTCACCTTCAACTTCACCCTGGAGAACCAGATCCACAGGAACGGGGTCTTCCTAAATGACAGGTAGAAATACATAACAATAATACTCAATACTTCAGACGAGTGGATTCAGGATTAAGAAAAGCCGCTGCAGGGATGTGAACCCGTGAGCCGCCCTCTGCTCTGTTGTGGTTAAAAGGCTCTCGTCCCGTCGTGGGACAGCGGGAACATCCGTCATTCCCAACAGCACACCGCTGCTGGTCATATTTACCCTGCGGCCTCTATCTCCTCCACCACCAGGAAATTAAGAGCCTTATCTCTCTCTCTCTCTCTCACCGACACACTCGCATCTTTTCCTCCCGGTTCTGAATTTACACAAAGGCCAGAGAGGAGATACACGTTTTTTGTTTGTTTTCCATCCTCTCTGTTTATTAAGAGATTGAATCAAGAGCACGATACTGTGCACAGCACATAGATGGCTTACAGCCTGGTCAGCTCTCTCGTAGGACTGTAGACGAGCTACAGGATGGACGCACCAATCCTAAAGGTGCAAGAACACCCAAGTTGTACTTTTGGTTTCACACAGGACCCAAACAGCAGCCTCCTGCGTGAAAGTCCTGCGTTTGTGTGGACCTCCATGGACCTCTATTGGAAACGTATTTGTGAAACGTCAAAGACAAATGTAATCCAGAAGAAAATACGATTAACTTGAACCGTAATTGCCAATAAAGTTGAGTTGTATGGTGAGACCAGGCTGGTTTACATGTGTTGGTTGAGTAGTGCTTCTGCACATGTGGAGAATGTTGAATGAAGAAGAATGCATAGTAAAAACATGAACATGATGTCATTTGCATGTGCTTTTATCCTTTTTTAATTCCGTATCATCGCCTTCTACTGTCAGAAATATAATCCTGTTTTATTGCCTCCTTCTTTTGATCCTTTTAAACGTGTAATAATCTCCTCACGCCGCCTCCGTCTCTCCTTCTCCTCCCAGGTTCATCGGCATGAAGATCAAAGCCGTCACATTCATCGACTCCTCTTTCCTCAACTGCTTTTTTGAAGACGTCTCCTCCCTGGGATCCTTCTTCAAAAACTGCACCATAGTCGACTCCTTCTTCTACAACACGGGTGAGTCTTCACCTGCAGGATCGCATTCAGGGCACACGGGGAAAAGCTCTTATACTGCAGGAGGCTTAAACATAAGTCTCGCTCAGTCTATGTCTGACAGTTCATTTGGGGTTTAACGTGCCAGCTTCTGGGGGAGGGGAGAATGGGTTTGAGCGTTTATGGCTGTGCTTTTGTTACTCCTCTAAATTACTGCTCAACCTCTCTGCCCCGGCACAGATTGCCTCTCTGAACTCTGGAGTTAACAAAGAAACTGAGGCGATGCTTGGCTGCAGAGCATTCGAAAATGTCAATTTAGAACTGCACAAACACTCCTGGGGGATGTTTTTTTAGTTTTTTTTTCGTATATGATGTTTTAAGATGCACGCAAAGAGTTAAACAGCTAGGAACATGAGCATGGTTCTCTGAAGAGCTGAATTTTAATATACAAAATGTGACTTGTTTTGTTACCAATGCATCTGCAGAAGCATTCAAAACATAACATTAATAAATTCAGGATATGTTACAAAAGTGCAAACCAATCATTCTTGATGGAAATAAAAAGCCACGAGCAGGAATAAAAGAAAAGGTTTGGCAGACGTTTGAAATGTTCTGAGAGAAACCGGAGCTGAATCAGACCTTGTGGGAGCAAACGGAGGAAAAATAGTTCCCCCCAGCGCGCCGGAAAAAGAGCTGAACATGGAAACGGTAAGGGCACGGCAGGTTGCTGCTGCTGCCCCATGGGAAATGAAGTCTCTTTGCCCCCGGCAATGTGTCTCTAGAGACAGGGGATGGAGAGGAAAGGGAGGAGGAGTGCGTCATGAGAGCAGAGGTGAGAGCAGGGGAGCTTTCTCTTCGCTGCAGCAGCTGAAGTTTATTAATACACTTTTTCTATTTTGGGACCGAGTCCACAGACATTTTAACTCTTCAGGTTGTTTAGTGCATACTGTGAGTATCATATGCATTTAGTTGATGAGGGATATTAGTATTAATTAAATGTAAAACTGCCTTCACAGTGCAAGACTTCATTTAAGTCACGATGAACCAGAAAGCTGCATTGAGATTAAAGGAGCAGTTCGACATTTTGGGAAATAAGCTTTCCTAGGAGAGTGAGATGCGCGATGGTGTTTCTCAGAGGGAATATTAGTTTGTGGCATTTTAATTAAACAAACAAGTTTATTGAGCGCAACATAAGCGATAGACATCCCCTGACAGCCATGGAAAAAAGATGAGCTAATGAAGCTAATGAAGCAGGAGCAGCTAGGTTGACATTGTGCTTTAGGGAAGAATTCAGTGTTTTACCAAAACTGTTGGTAATTGGAGTCTAAAACCATCCGTAGAATTTTATGAAAACTAAACTGAACACCAAAAGAAAGATGAATTAATACGATAAACACATCCAGACTTTCAAATAGCAGCACAAGACTTTTAAATCTAACTGTAGAAGGAAGGAAGCTTTAAGAATAACTATAGAAACAACTTCTCTCTGATGGTCTGTTTACTGATGGAGGTCTATAGAGGACCAGAACTACACTGAGACTGGTCCAGGACCAGTTCAAAGTTCAGTAAGAAGCTGAATGCTTGCCTCTCACCTTTACAGATATCGACGACACCAAACTAACCAACTCCAGAGTGATCAACAGCTCCTTCCACCACAACAAGACGGGCTGCCAGATGACCTTTGACGACGACTACAGCGCCTACTGGGTCTACTTTGTCAACTTCCTGGGAACGCTGGCTGTGTTGCCCGGAAACATCGTCTCGGCCCTCCTCATGGACAAAATAGGCCGCCTGAGCATGTTAGGTATGACGCAACATTCTCTGTGACGAGCAGCCGTTTCTGCGGCCGTGTCTTTGCGTCCGAGGCGTGACAGGCGTGTGGCGTTGTGTCCCACAGGCGGGTCCATGGTGCTGTCGGGCATCAGCTGCTTCTTCCTTTGGTTCGGCACCAGCGAGTCCATGATGATCTTCATGCTCTGCCTCTACAACGGCCTCAGCATCTCCGCCTGGAACTCCCTGGATGTGGTCACCACCGAGCTGTACCCAACAGACAGGAGGTCAGTGGTAGTGATACACGGGTGGGAGTGTCTGTGCTGCATCACAGGAATCCAGGAGAAATATTTGAGTCAAATAATTCATCAAGTAGTTTTGAAAAAGCCAACATCTGAGGATTATAAATCTATTCATCCACTGTACAATATACATAATCTGTGCAATCCACTGTTATTTAAATCAACCATTCAGTCCCATTATATTTCAGTACTTTTTTCTTTGTTTTATTTTATTTATTATACCTTTACTGTGTGATTATGTATTTATTATCTCAGCGTCCACCCTGTCACGTCCACCCTGTCACGTCCACCACTGTGTTTCTGCAGAAGCCCAGAGCGGATAAACCAAACTCTGGCTCCAGAGAGAGCTTTTTTTTAACGTTGTGGCATTTAAGTGGCAGCTTGAATTTGGTGGCCTGAATGCACCTCGTAATCCTGGAAAACATCCAGTCAGATCCAAGCCAATGGATCCGCTGGTACTGTCGATTTGTATTGTAGCTGCATGGTCACTTTCACACTGATATTACACGATCGTTCATGAGAAACATGGCGGGGCTTCCAGGAAAGCCGCCATGTTCTTCTGCTAGAACGATTGAATCCTGAGAAATTTAAAGAAAAATACTTCAATTTCTGACTCTCTCTCTCTCTCCTGTGTCTGTGTCTCCTTGTCTCCTCGCCTCCTTGTCTCCAGGGGCACGGGCTTTGGCTTCTGCAACGCCATGTGCAAGCTGGCCGCTGTTCTGGGCAACCTGATCTTTGGCTCGCTGGTTGGCATCACCAAGGCCATCCCCATCCTGATGGCGTCGTCTGTGTTGGTTGGCGGCGGGCTGGTGGGGCTCCGACTGCCAGACACTCGCGCCAATGTCCTCATGTAAACCTCGACACGGGACAGCGCGTCGTTTTACCAGGTGTTGACTCAGTCCATCGAATAAACGTTCGCTCACGCACCGTGATTCAGTTGAACATCACCCAAAACAAGCGTCGCTGCCGCCCGGCTTGTTTTTATTATTTGATGAATGATGTTCTCAAATAAGTACGGGACGAGCGATCGTTATTCTGTAATATCTGAGTGAAATGTCTGGTAAATGACACAGCTTAATGGAATGAGCCGTAGATATAGAGAGTCCAGAAGCAAGTGGTGATTCAGACTCTGTATGTCGGCAGCTCATCCGCTGTTCCACACATGCGACCCACTAATGCATGTGTCAAAGCTGCAAAAGGCTCGGGCTTCCCTCAACCGTCCCCTTCCGAATTCCTGCTCGGATAAAAGGAATAGTTTGACATTTTTGGAGACGCGCTTATTCAAAGCTCACACTAGCAGCCAGTTAGCTTAGCATAAAGACCGGAAGCATGCGAAAATGCTGCAAAATCGGCCTCCCAGCAGCTCTAAAGCGCTCTAACTAACACATCATATGTTGTTTGTTTAACGGCAGACATTGTTGTGAGCAGTTTCATGGAGGAACTATTTTCTTTCAACAATATTTTTTACATTAAATTGCTCACAACAAGGTCCGTGGAGTATCTACCAGGTCATGATTACTAGAAAGAGTGTTTTCTAGTCCCTTTTTATATTGGAGAGAAGGCAGACATCATTATGAACGCTAGATAACTCACACCAAAACAATCTAGACTGATAAATAGCTCTACATGTATGAAGTAAAATATGTATTTGTGATTTTGGGGTGAACTGTCCCTTTAAGCCTTTCCAAAAAAAGACACTATTCAAACAACACATTGTGGTTTTAAGGAGGGTTATGACTATTTCTGATTCTTGTTCAGGTGCAGAGCCAGGCTAGCTTTTCCCCTCTGCTTCCAGTCTTTATGCTAAGCTAAGCTAACAGACATGTGGCACAAGATACTGCAGTCTTACCTTCAGTATCCTGTCTTTACAAAGAGAAGACGCAAGGGGTTAGTACCTGTCTAGTAACAGTTAAACAACGTGATGATGAAGACATGATCATAAAATGTCCAACTATTCCAAATCATTTTGTAACAGTCTTTTGTGTGATTACGCTTGTTTACATGTAAAGCTATATATTTAGTAATTTATGTAATGATAGTATTTATGTTATTTATTGCTTCACCGGTGTGCTCTTGACCTCTGCTTCTACACCCGAGACTCGAACTCCTGGAATGGTTGACCACGTTCAAGCCTTTTGCTGCAACTTGCAAGAATGACAAGGCCATAATTAAAAAAAATTAAAAAATCTATAACGATATCGTAGTTTAGTCAAAACCGGCAACTTCAGCAGCTACATTTCTAAAGTGAAAAGAAGTTTACATTTTCTGCTTTTTGCAGTAAGAGACTTTTGAGATTGGAACCCTTTTTGTCTGAATGCTTCCTCTCGCCCTCTTGGTGTGTGTCGTGTTCGTCTTGTGGCACCGAGCTCACCGCGAAGGGCTCTGCTCTCCGTTGCAATCCGATCTTGTCAAAAAGAGTTTATACTCCGCTGTTATTATCTGCTCTTCTCCTTGTTTTTTGTTTGTTTCTTTGCTCCCTCTATCTGTCTCGCCGTCTTGGTTTCCTCATCGTGTCTCGTCCCCTTGCTCTGTTTATCTCCTCCTGCCTTGCTGCTGCTGCTCCCTCCAAACCTCAAAGGCCTTTCTCAGATGCCGTGCCTCTCTCTCCATTGAGCCCGGCTCTCCTTCCGAACCTTTGCAGGAAGCTTTGCTGCTCTGTCCTGCTTTTTTTGTCTCTCATCTCTTGATACTGCAGTGTGTGCGAGTGTGTGTGTGTGTGAGAGAATGAGTGTGTGTGTCTAGACAAACCCTTATGCGATCCCAACCCAGTCGCAAGAAAAAACATGTTGGCATTGTCCTTTTTTTTTTTGCAAACGTTTCTGAACCAAAAATGTGTTTCATAAAAATTTATTTATGTTGGGAAATGATTAATTAATATTTAAACAATATACAATATACGTAACAACATAATGCGACAGCGTAGCGTGCCAGCTTAACGCAACAGCATAATGTAACAACTTAACAACGTGACGCAACAATGTAACAACGTAACGTAACAATGTAACAACGTAACGCAACAACGTAACGCAACAACGTAACGCAACAACGTAACGCAACAACGTAACGTAACAACATAACGTAACAACATAACGTAACAACTTAACAACGTGACGCAACAATGTAACAACGTAACGTAACAACGTAACGTAACAACGTAACGTAACAACGTAACGTAACAACGTAACGTAACAACGTAACGTAACAACGTAACGTAACAACGTAACAACGTAACGTAACAACGTAACGTAACAACGTAACAATGTAACCACGTAACAATGTAACAACGTAAAGTTACAACTGTATCAACATAACTACCACAATTTATTTTTGCAAACGTTTCTGAACCCAAAATTTGTTTCATAAAAATGAATTTATGTTGGGAAATGATTAATTAATATTTAAACAATATAACGTAACAACATAATGTGACAGCGTAACGTGGCAGCTTAACACAACAGCATAATGTAACAACTTGACAACGTAATGCAACAACGTAACGTAACAACGTAATGTAACAACGTAACAATGTAACGTAACATAACGTAACATAACGCAACTATGTAACGTAACAATGTAACGTAACATAACGTAACCGCGCAACAACGTAACCGTCCAACAACGTAACCACACAACAACGTAACGTAACAACTTAACAATGTACAACGTAAAGTTACAACTGTAACAACATAACTACCACTAATAAAATAACAACAAAAGACAAGTAACATAACGTAACAATTTAACAATGTAACGTAACAATGTAACGTAACAACTTGACAACGTAACATAACAACGTAAAGTTACAACTGTAACAACATAACTACCAACAAAAGACAAGTAACAACGTAACGTAACAACGTAACGTAACAACTTAACAACGTAACATAACAACGTAACAATGTAACAAAGTAACTACCAACAAAAGACAAGTAACCTAACGTAACAATTTAACAATGTAACGTAACAATGTAACGTAACAATGTAACGTAACAATGTAACGTAACGTAACATAACAACTTAACAACGTAACATAACAACGTAACAATGTAACAACGTAAAGTTACAACTGTAACAACATAACTATCACTAATAAAATAACAACAAAAGACAAGTAACATAACGTAACAATGTAATGTAACAACGTAACAGCGTAACAACGTAACAACGTAACCGCGTAACAATGTAACGTAACCACGTAACAATGTAACGTAACCACGTAACAACGTAACGTAACAACGTAACAACGTAACGTAACAACGTAACGTAACCACGTAACATAACAATGTAACAATGTAAAGTTACAACTGTAACAACATAACTACAAATAACAACAAAAGACAACTGAACTTAGCTGACTTTTTTACGTAGCTTTTCATAACAAGCGTAACCTTGGCCGAAGATCTGGATTCATTTTGGTTTAACACGGGACACAAACAGTGGTCTGGGTGAAAGTCATGTGTTTGTTATCTCAAAGTCCTCTATTTGTTTGACCCATCCAATACTCCCACCCACCATTAGAGGACATTATTGCTTGTTATATCCGTTACAATACCGCGTGACTTTCAACAACGGTCGCTCGATATAATACGACACTTGCGCTGCCCGAATGCAAAGATGTTGACGTATCAATGGTTTACAGAAACGTTCATTGCCAACACTTTTTCCTGGCAACTCTTCTGTGACCATCTTGTGTGTGGAAACCCAAGTCGTTTTCTTTTGTTTCTATACTAGAGACGTGTTTTGGGGGGATTTGAACTACATAATGAAGTGAAATTAAAAGCCATGCTTAAAGGATCAGTTCACCCAAATTCCAATAACAAATATTTACTAGCCATACAGATAATAGGCTAAATGTGGACACCAGAGTCAGTAGGGTTCATCATCTGGGGACTATGAATGTTACAGTAAATATTTTAGATTTAGTTAGGACTATTTCCTTCATAGAAAGAAGATCCAGTAAAAACTATTGAGAGTATTCAATGCTGTGAAAGACAGAAACAAAACTCCATTCCCCTCCATTTGAATGAGTTGAAGTATATCTGGACGAATGAAACCAACTCAGCTAACTGAGAGAATATGTTTTTATTGTGATTTGGGTGAACAGAGCTTTTAAAACCTCTAACGAATGAAACTCTTGCTGCTACGATGTTAAAAAATTGCATTAGGTAATTTGTAAAATGTTCACTTCTGGGTTTGTTCGATCATAGAAAAAAAACAGCACTGTTTCATTCAGTTGTTCTCAAATCTGTTTAACAATGACATGTAGTGTCAACATGCAGTACGTGAGGTTCTGTTGTCGTATTTCTGAAAAGCAAATGCAGTACATGACCTCCTCCATGCAGCCATTTCCTTTTTTAAGAACACATTTCTTTGGACTGCAACCGATTCAATCTGGTTTTCCAGATGTTTGATGCTTTATCTTCGTCCACCTGTGCTGAACAAACAACACTCTTCATCACTTTTTCCACAAAAAAAACAGAAAACCCTGCATGTTTGTTACAGAAATCCTTCTCTTGTGTGTGTGTGTGTGCTTTTTTTCCATGTTGGTGTCTTTCGCTGTTCCTCTGCTGCGGGGGAGGGAGGGGACAGACATGTGATTCCCGGGTCAAAAGGTGAATGTATCATTCTCGTGTGTTGTCAGATTTGTTGTGGACAGGTGTTCATTATACTGAGTTGACCTCTAGGTCATTGTGAAAGGGCATGCTCGTGGTGAGGTGACTGTATGTACTACACGATGTTGTCCAGCAGAGGGCGGGGTCAAGTCTGTGTTTGTGAACAAGGATTCACGACTTTCAGATTTAAAAACCTCTGCTGTGAAACAATATGTGGAGGAATATGTGTGTAAAAAAAAAAAAAACTATTACCTGTCCTTGATATGATTTATTTTGATAAGAAAAGTGAATGCAGTGTAAAGGTGGATTCCTCTGGTGTGTCTTCACATTGAATAAAGAGTTTCATTTGAACAGCTGTGCGGCTTTTTGTCACTGTGTTTAGTGTCCAAATGCTTTACACCATTTACACCCATTCATATCTCAAATAAACCATGACATGTTCCTACATGTATGTAAGCGTGATTTTATTATCCAAAGACTTAGTTTTATAACTTTGTTGACTGTTTGTTTTGACACCATTTTAGAGGAAATGTTAAAGAGTCTTTGGTTTAGTTTATTGGACATCAGGTTGGTCTGGTCCATCTAAACATGCTTAAATCCAGATGTTTGTATGTTTAATTTAATAAGTATTCAAAGAGGGAAACTGTCCATTGTGACTGTTCTACTATTATATATTCTTTCATTAGATAATTATTAATTATGCATTCATCTAAAAGCAGGATCTCACTGCTGTAGTTGGTTGAGCTGGAGCTCATTTTAAACTAACTAACGCGTATTTTCATTATGGATTCATCCGCTGATTATTTTCTACATTAATCGATTGATTTATTTTGGTAAAAATAGTGAGAAATGGCTTCCCAATTATATACTCCAAAGCTTAATGTCATTACTATTACAATACTATTATTCATATTATTACTAATAAGGAAACATTATCAAAACAATTACAAATGTATTGTCTTTTCCTTCTGATCCGTTCACATATTGTGTCTGAAACCTCCTGTGAACCCCCACAAATAATCCTAATTAAAAATGTAAGTCATCACACATATGTCCATACGGACAGTTTAGACTGCTTCAGTCTGAAGGTTGAGAGTGTGAGTCTCTTTTGTGTTCCTCTGTCTCTTATTGGGAAACGCCTGTCTTGAATGAGCCTCACGAATCTGTGTTTCATAAATATTTGTGATGTGACTCATATCTCAGCGGTAATGTAATGTATCAGAGCTGCAGACGAGTTTCAAACCACCAGCACCTGGAGGTCACACTCTGATGTACAACAAGGATTAGAACTCCTGACTTCTCTGTTACAGGTTATTAATGTATACTATCTACATGGTTTACAATGTTTCCAAGGGGTAACAATCCCTTTAAAAGGATTTTATTTTTAAGAAAAGTAAATGCCCAAAGCTGGACTCAAATTAACAAAGAGGACATTATGTGACGTGCACTGTAATAATTCAACTAAGGGTTTCACACCAAAATGGTGTTTATAGATGAACACATAATATTCTTCTTCTTTTTGTCTAAAAGATCTGAAAAAGTTTAAAACCATCAAGTGTTCACAACACATCAGTATGATGGGTTCAAACTCCTGAGCAGCTCTGACACATTTCAGATGAAATATGAGTCACTTCACAACTCATGAAACCAAATGTATTATGCTCATTCAAGACGGGCTTTTCACAATGAGACACTTTTATGGAACTCCAATGAGGATTGACAGAAGAAAAACACAGAGAGTGATTTGAACCCACAACCTTCAGAAAACATATTACAACATTAAAAAAAGGATTTAATTGTTTTTGTCCTCTTAGGAACTTTTTTTTTTCTGGGTTTTTAAGCAGTAACAGAAGAAAAAGGCAACGTTTACAAGAGGAGTTTGAACCCACGACCTTCAGACTATGAAGCAAGACCCCTACCAACTCAATTATCTGGATTCTGTTGGTTATTTGATTCTGTTGGTTATTTAATGAGAATAATCAGAATATATTACCGGGGTTTTAAATTCTTATCTCAACCGTTTAAGTTCTTTTTTTTTTTTTTTTTAACCTTTGTTGTATGAATCAGTTTCTCTATCAGCTTCTCAACTAGGCTGCAATTTCAGGAGGTTGCTTCACGGTTGCTTTTCATGTTTTTTTTAATAGATAAAAACATTTGTTACAACATACTAAATATATTTAGAAAATGGCTTTTCCGGATTTTAGGCGGTAACAGAAGAAACAGACAATGTCTGCAAGAGAGAATTGAACCCACGACCTTCAAAAGTTGACCAGAATCTCTTCCAGCTGTGCGACCATGCCTCCGTGAGTCAAAGTCTGTCTCAAGCTGAAGACTGAGACTCCAGTCAGTTTGTCACTGTGACTCTGTTTCAGGTGAATTAGTTAGTTTTTTGATGATGATGAAGAAATGTTTCTGCAGCTTCGGTTCCATCCTCTTATCTCTCAGGCTCTTGATGATGATCAGCGGTGACGGTGTTCCAGCGGTTAAGGACGGCAACCACCAACCCTGCCACGCTCGTTCAAACACCACCTCAGGCACGCGACACTGGAAGGATTCTATATGACTGTGGTTGCATTTGTACACTCTAAAAAAAAAAGTGAAGATTTCAAACACTGTTTGTCAAAATGTCACATTCATTTCAACTTGCAAATTCCCAACATCGATCAAGGAGAACGCAAAGAACAAGTATATGTCCTTGTGAGGATTTTATTCTCAAATTTCAGTTTTTGTTATCACTGATCATGTGACCTTTCCCTGCATATTACGTATCATACCGTAAACCTGCCTCATTTAGCTATTAGTGGGTCGTCTGCACTCATATTTGTTCAGACAACAGCCTCAGACTGAATGTTTCCAGACAGATAAAGTCACATATAAATCTTTTCAGGAACCTGTTTTTTCCTGTTCTAAATGTCTCTGATGGTGTGTGTGTGTGTGTGTGTGTGTGTGTGTGTGTGTGTGTGTGTGTGTGTGTGTGTGTGTCATCCCACATCCTGTGCAAGCTTGGCAGGAAATACCAACCCCCCCGAGTTGGTACATATAGTCCGGCTGTAGAAGGAGAGGTTCACGCAACATGAAACATGCAACACAACATAGCCGGGTCACAGTTAAGTTTATGTTTGACTCATCGCAGCTCCACACGACGGGAACACAGAAAATACACAGGAGACACATTCTAGTCGGCCTGTTCCTTGTTATTCCTTGACAGCTATAAACTTCACAGGACTTTTGTGTTATTGTTGTCCCCCAAACTCTACAAAACAACAATATATATATTAAAGAAAATTCACAAAACCATTAATGATCAAGTGTTTGATACATATATGCATTTTTCTTTTCATTAATTACACACGTAACCATAGATCTGTCTTCTCATCCCCACTATGAACTATATTGCTGCACAAAAATGTTGATTCTACTTTTAAAGAGAGCACATTTAATGCAACACATATGTTAAGTCCATTGCTTGTAAATGGACTTTACTTGTAAAGCGCTTTTCTAGTCTTGCGACCACTCAAGGCGCTTTAACACTACATGACATCATTCACCCATTCACACACTGATGAGAGGAGCTACCATGCAAGGTGCCACATCAGGATAATCTAGCATTCATGCACCGTAGGCGCAGCTACGGGAGCAGTTTAGGGTTAAGCGTCTTGCTCAAGGACACTTAACCCTAAATTGCTCCCGTAGCTGCGCCTACGGTAAAGGACACATTGACATGGGCTAGCGGAACCAGGGATCGAACCTCCGATCGAGGGACGACCCTGCTCCCCACTGAGCCACAGTCGTCCCTTGTTCATCGTGAATACAGTCAGGGTCCTTCTGCTTTCTCTTTGGAATCCAGCCACAGAGAAAATCTCCCTCTTCATCTGCCGCAAAACCAAAAACCCAGATTTTGGTCCAGCGGACAGAAAAAAACACTTTTTTTGGTCCGGGCCCCTCTTACACAGACAGGCTGAGGGTCTTGCCTTTGAAGGCCCTGGAGTAAAGCCTGGAGCCCGCAGACTTGGACATGAGGAGGAAGAGGAAGGGGTCCAGGCAGGCGTGCAGGCAGCACAAACACACCGCCACTTTAAAGTGCACGTACAGGCCCGCCGTCCCGTCCGAGAACAGCTTCACGCAGTGGAGGAGGTGCAGCACGCCGGCGGGGGCGAAGCACAGCAGGAAGATGACGAGCACCAGCGAGCTGGCCTTGATGTACCTCGCCCAGTCGTGGTGCGACCGGTTGAGCTCGCGCACGATCCGGCCGTAGCACGCCACCGTGACCACCAGCGGCGCCAGGAGGCCGAAGGCGGTGAGGAACAGGTTGTAGTAGAGCAGGAAGGCGTGGGAGGCGTAGTGCAGCGGCCGCACGTCGTGGCAGGTGAGGCGGCCCACCTCGGGGATCCAGTAGCTCTGCCGGACGAGCAGCTCGGGGACGACGGCGGCGCCGAACACGCCCCACACGGCCACGCTGACCCAGGCCGTGAGCGCCCTCTTGGGGAGGCTCTTGTACATGAACGGGTGCACCACGGCCAGGTAGCGCTTGACGCTGATGCAGGCCAGCGTCTGGGCCGAGCAGTAGAGGTTCCCGTAGAAACAGGCCGTGACCACCCGGCAGGCGGCCTCCCCGAGCACCCAGTGGTTCCCGTGGAAGTGGTAGTGGGCCTTGAAGAAGAGGGAGAGCAGCAGGAAGAGGTCGGAGACGGCCAGGCTGCAGTAGAGGATGGCGCAGGACACCTTGCGGATCTTGGAGGCCAGCGTGCACAAGATGGCGACGTTGGCCGGGATCCCCACGGCGACGACCAGCATGTACACGATGGGGATGACCCGCGTGCTCAGAGGGCCGAGCAGGTAGCCGGCGGTGCCGTTGCTGAGGGCCTGCAGGGCCGGAGCCGGGTGAGATGAGACGGGAGCTTGAGTCCCATTTAGAAATGAGAGGAAGTCGGGCTGAAAAGGGGACCCGAAAAATGTTCTGGGATGGATGAAAACCTCCGAGACGTTCCTCCGCCCTCTGTTTCTCCTCTTCTCTGCAACAACAACAACAAGTACATGCAAACGTTAATTATGTTTTTCAGAAGATTTATTACATTATTACGCAATATACATTTCAAATGTCACAATCACTGATAATATACCAAAGAGACTGCGACTAAAAATGATGTTCATGATTATTTGCTTGATCACTGATTCTATGAAATGTCAGTTCCCTAAAACGCAAAGTCACGCCTTCACTTTGATCTGATCAACAGTCTGAAACCAAAGATGTTCATTCACCCGTTGTTTCAGCCGTGATCTTCATAAAAAACATCTAGTGTCGTAAAACCTGATTTTCTAGACACACATCTTTTGCTTAAGAATAAGATAAAGTACTGACAGTGCAGTAGAATGTTCCCTGTTAGTGTTTTACTAATATCTGATGTTTCTGGATTCATGTGTATGTTGCATTGCAACTCCTTTTATATGATATATATAGTTTAATCTACATGAACGCATCGTATTCTATGAGATCATCACGTGTTTGTAGCGTCTCTGTCCTGTGAGAACCTCGTATCTCTACAAAGAACTAACAGCTTCGTGACGATGCTTCTTCCAGCTGATCCAAGAGGCTTTTTAAAGAGTTTATTTATCTGAAGAAGTACGAGGAGTTTCTCAACACATAAAGGAAACATTTCATCCTTCAGTTGATCACAAACATTCAGCATCCACACATCTGGAGATACGAGGTTTTTACTGGACAGGAAGGGGAAGAAAAACATCATCTGAGAAGAAACTAAAGCTGTCAGACACATGCAGTGAAGTAAAAAGTACAATATCTACCTCTGAGATGTAATGGAGTAAAAGTATAAAGTAGCATAAAATGGAAATCCTCAATACAGTATAAGTACAGTAATTGAGTGAATTTACTTAGTTATTTTCCACCACCACTGATCCTAGTTTAACTCACAAACAACTGAAACAAAGATCACTTGTTTGGTTCAGAATCAACAAACTAACACACAGTTAATCATATTTAACAATATTTAACAATTGACATCATCACTGCAAACCAGGTCAAAGCTGCCAAGGGGAATGTTTCAGAATAAGTCAAATATGACAAAAGAAATGTCAGCACAGAAGACGTCATCTTAAACGAAACGTACCTTTCTTTTGAAGAGAGCCACTCAGACAGAGAGCAGCAACCAGTAAAAAGAGAAGACGCTTCCCCATGTTTTATGTTTCTCGTGTATTAATATCTCTCAGCCTCACATGTCTCGCCGGCGCCTCCGTCTGCTGTTGCAAACACCTCCCCGAGCTGCAGAGTGAGACACACAACTGGAGGAAAAAACACAGTTGACATCGTCTCGGCATCAACAGGAATGTGGGTTGTCTTTGGTTTCTGTTTTAACATGCACAGTGACGCCTCTGTCGCCCTACAGCCTCTTCATGAGATTCTAATCTATCAGCCAGAACCTCTTTTTTGTTTTAACTTTTCACCCTAAAATGTGTTTTCCCCCCTAAACCCTGTTTTAATATATTCTGCACTTGTTCAGTCACTTCACTTGAATATGGTTATTGACTCAAATAGTATACCCTCAAGTTAAATATGTTAAAAGGAGATGTGCAAAGAGATGTGTGAGTTAGGAAACTGTGGGTATTCTTTTTGTGTGTGACGCCTGGAGGGATGTGGAGTGAGGTAATATGTTGAGAGCAGCAAGGAAATGCCTGTTTGAAGATGATAAGCTTGTCCGAACACGAGCACTTTTATTTTGTCTTCGCTTCCCATCTTTTTTCTCTCCTTTTTTGTCATTTTAGCATTGAGATACGTATGGAAGTGTATTTCCACAACTGTGAGTCAGTCATTATGATGACAAACTATCTAAAAGTAATGAGTTAGCATCTAAAAATACTGTGACTTTGACTTGGAATCTCAAAATAATGAAAAACCTTCTCAATAGTTTGACTTAGTATTGCAAAATAATTCATTTCTATGTCAAAATAATGACCTAGTATGTAAAAGTTATGACCTAGTACCTCAAGATATTAACATTGTATCTCCAAAAACAACGTTGTATGTCAAAATATTAAAAAACTTTCACAATATTTTATACTTATCTCAAAATTATGAGAAATGTTCTCAAAGGTTTTGACTTAGTTTCGTAAAATAATGACTTAGTATGTCAAAATACTGATGAAATATCTCAAAATAACGACATACTACTTCAAAATAATGGCTTTGCATCTTAAGAGAATTACTTTGTATCAACAAAAAAATGACATAGTATCGAAATAATGACTTAGTCTGTCAAAAATGTATTACAAAATTAAGTTTTTAATTTATAATGACTTTTTTCATCACATTGCCAGAAATTAGCTTCCATAGATTTCTTACAGAACTCATATTTTGGTACATAACCCCTTCAGAAAGTTGGGAGCTGCTTCCCACTGCAGTCATATTTACACCTTTCTCTACAGGTACGGGTATAAATATCTTTTCTGGTACCTTTAATTGAGGTTTTCATCTTTTCTCAGTCTTTTACATTTACAGACATCTGTATCTGCTTGAATAGGCCGTAACCTTCAGGACGTACACAGCTTAATCAAATATTTGTATTTGCACATTCCAGTGCCCCGTTTTATTATTCAAGCTTCAACACCCAGCTGATCACAGATAGGAGCCTCGTCTTGTTTTCATCTAATCTGCTCATCGGCTTCGTGGGGAGACGTGTTTTCAGAAACAGCGTCTGTTTGACCTCAGCAGATTCAGCACAGATAGTTTTTTTGTGCTGACGTCATCGCCAACGCGGAGCTAAAAACATCCCGGGTGACTCAAACTGAGAACAAATAGATGCATCTGCTCGTCACCACAAACAGAAACAACAAACAACATCAAACTTGGACGCATTTGACGAGAGGCAGAAGAAAGTCGGAGAGGTTATGTAAACCGTAAGATACAAAACAAATAGTCCAAGAGTCATCCAAATAGTTTGTCACCAATTAAAAACAATTGAAAGTCATATTAATATGAATTTACAGTGACATAAACAGAAAGCACACATATATTGTCTGCTTCCTTTCTGCTCGGAAGGCCCACATCTCACCAGCTTCCTGTACAAACGTCATCATAAGCCACAATACTGCTTTCTGTTTATTACTGTACAAAGAAGCAAGTTAGTTTTAATATAAAGAATGTGTCACCGAGCGTGTGAGGAGGAACTGATGACTTATAGTAAATAGTCTGAAGGAGCCTGGTGCTAAAAGAGACTCACACAGACTGAAGCTGTCAGGTTATTATTATTATAAAAACCATGAGCAAGCTTTTTGCTGGTCTTGTCTGTGCTATAACATTTTAGAAAGAAGCCTGTGTTCTCCACCAGAGGGCGACATCACCCTTCATCATGGAACTGTTTCATTTCATGGCGTTTTGGGCTGGCGCCACTTTATCACCTTTTTTATTGTTATTTCATCAGCTGCCACAATATGTATATGCTATTTGAAATAAATTATTCAAGTCGGTTCACACTCCCTCAAGACACAGTTGTCATTACTGGTAATCACGGTAAGTGGGCAATTGGAATGGTTTCCTGTACTCGTTTCTGCAGCGTAAACACCATTAAAACCCTGCGGTGAATTTAGGCCTCGTTTGACCGTCAAACTTTCTTTAATCTTTTCTGAAAGTTTCCCGTAAGTCTTCTTCTTAAAAAAACACTTTTATTTACTTTTACTTTCATTTACATAGTAGGAGGTTATAGATGCACGCATTAATATCTGTATTAACAGTGGATCAACTGTCTCTGCGTGGTGTGAAGGATGCATAAGTGAAAAACAATGTGTGTATTCTAGGCTCTAACATTCAGAGGGTTCTTTCTGAACAGCTGGTGAACAGACTGGAGTATTTAGAGCCAGAAAGGGGATAACAACTCCAGATGCATTTCCTCTCATGACAAAATGTAAATGATCAATATTTCTGCATTTGACGGCATCAATAGATAATTAATTTAGAGTCTTTCTGCTCTTTTTTTTGGTTCTCAACTTTACTGTTTTGGTTCCCTCGCTGTGAACATAACAGAGTGTTTAGCATCATTTCCCACGGGGGTTGGCGGAGACCAAAAACAGAGCTAAAAGAGAGAGCATATTGGACCTGCATCCATCAGGGGAGCAGAAACAGGACCCGGCGTGACGAAGCACTTTGTCGTACCCGTGTTGTGTCACTGTGACTTTGTGACTCTTTGAAGTGGGCTGGTGTGCCAACTCCGTCTTTAAGAGTGACATGGACGTTTTCAAGATGATGAATTAAATTGTGTCTTCCTTCCCGAAAAAGTTGACATTGAAGTCGACACGCTTTTTGACTTCAAAATGTTTCAGAATAGTTTACGACACGTTCAGTTTTTATCGACTTGATTCTGTCTACAATGGAAAAAAGACCTTTAGGTAATCAAATCATGTTTTTACTCCACTTCATTTCCTCTACGTCAACTGTCACACATCACATGCCAGAGGGGTGTTTACTGACCTATTTTATGTCGTAGAATAAAATGTTAAAATCCCCAAAGCGTATTTCAGACATCTGATCAAAAACCCATTCAAACAACTCATTGACTTTGAGACAAAGGAAGAAATGCTGACTCATATCCGGCTGTAAGGACTCTTTCCTGCAGCACTCTGCACACAAATAAATAGGAAGCAGACTGAACAAGGTCATATAACAGCCATACTTTACTGCTTCATATTTTAGAGATAGCATCATCTTAAACAAGCCAAACATATGTAAGATGATGATGCTGGAAGCTGAAGCTCCAGACCGTGATTTGACCATGAAGATCTATTCTTATACATCTTTTCCATGTCTGTCTCTCCTCCTGACCTTATGTTCAGTCTATGTTCCTGAGATATTTATCATGTGTCATCACCTCTGGGTGATTAATGACTTGTTTAGGAACTTGAAGCACAAAGTTTACAACTTGTACTTGTAGTTGGAATGAGACATTACACTTCCTGTTTACATCCCACAAAGCATCATGGAACGTTAAGTTCAGAGCGTGATGATGATGTCTCTCAGACCAATGTGTCTCTTATATGGAGAGCTGACACTCAACTCTATACATTTCCTTTAACCGCTGCTCACAACCTTGTTTCCCACAGCGATGAAGATCTGATACAACAGTGTTGATTATCTGGAAGAGCATAGTTTGTGGTTTTCTCACCGATGTCCAACGTGTGTCAGTACAGAATGAAAGCAGCGTTGCAGCTCCTATATCTCTGAACACATCTAGAAAACATTTATATTCTTCAGGATTATTTTTTTCTCTTCAAAAATCCTCCCTTTGAAGCACAGGTACATGCTTCTGATTGTATATTACAAAGTGTAATTATACTTTTACTTCACTAAAGGATCTCAGAACATCCTCTTTCTGCACTGCGTCTAAATACATCACCAACTCTAGACAAGGCCTTTTATTCAACATAGTTTATTTATAGACCTCATTTTACATAAAACATCAAAAGACAAAAAAAACTGAGTGCAAAAGAAAACACATTTATGGAAATACAATTAAAATTGAATTTAAGGTGCCAGTAAAACAGAAAATAAAAACAACCTGAATAGAAGCAGGACAGGTGTGAAATAGAATAAAACAGTGCAGAATAAGAAATGAGAACTGCAATGGAGAGACACGCTGTTAAAGATCTGGTTTAGTTTGCATATTTGTTTTACAGGCCATTTAATACCAGACACCTTTCTTCTGTCCGAGGGATCAAAATACACAAAGCTCCTCTTTCAGACGGGTTTTCATTCGGTCCTCCTGCACAAACAAACATTAACGCACAACGTATCTCACCGCTGGTTTTGTTTTTCACAGATCTGAATCACACACCAGATGGTAAAAATCTGAGATTCCTGAGGAAAGTCAGACTACGACTGTCTGTGAACCTTTGTGTCTTCATTTATTCTAAACAATGCATTACAACAGAGCAAAGCAATGGATGTCGGGACGCTTCTAAACGTTGACCTCTGTGCTTGCCTCATTGTTCACCTCTGTGTTTTTGACACTTTAACACCCAGCTGCCCAGAGGACGATGAAATGTGCCGCGGTGGAAACCGAAAACAACAGGAATCAAACTGGAACTGTGCCAGTGACTCCCCTAATCTCCCACCGTCTGCATCCTGCCTCCTCCTGCGAGCAGCAATGGGCTCGTGTTAGTTCAGTAACGCCCAAACTCGCCGTGCTGCAGGAACAACATAACCTCTGAAGTGGACACGTCCAGCTGCTCTTTCTCTCATGACAGAGCTTTAAAGCGGAACTGACCAATATTTTATAAATTAACATG
The DNA here is from genome assembly GCA_038501785.1 of Myoxocephalus aenaeus. NCBI lineage: Eukaryota > Metazoa > Chordata > Actinopteri > Perciformes > Cottidae > Myoxocephalus > Myoxocephalus aenaeus. Next base: position 4,542,317 of record JBAMJR010000037.1, on the reverse strand, counting down.
AAGAGATCATTATCACACAGTTCTGCAGGAGCTCTGTGGAGCTTTATCGTGTCTTTACGCTGTTGTTTCATAGTCCACAACTTTAGTGTTTTGGTTCTTTTAAAAAGGCTCTGATAAGTTAGCAGCTAGCTGGTGAAAATAGAGGCGCATTTAGCAGCTAACGGGACATGCGTTTCCTGTGGGAGGCGGCGGAGACCAAAAACAGAGCTAAAAGAGAGAGAATATTGGACTGATATTCATCAGGTGACACAAACACGACTCCAAATGAATGATAGCGTTGCTCGAAAGCTACTGGATGTGTAAATAAGCAGCTGTTTGCAAACAGGTTTACCATTTTAACCTAAAGCTTGTTTCTGCTTCCCCTCAAGTGGACGACATAATCAGCCATCGCAGGTTTGAAGAAGTAGTTTTGGGAAATGTGCTTATTTCATGCCGAGTCAGATGAGAAGATTGCTACTGCCCTCGTGTTTGTAGGTTAAATATGAAGCCACGGCTAGCGGTTGGTTAGCTTAGCTTAGCATAAAGACTGTAAACAGGGGGAAACAGCTAGCCTGGTTCTGTTCAAAGGTGACGACATCCTCCTGCATGGACCTTTAACGCTCACTCATCTGCACAAAAAGTCTAAAAACAAATATTTGTGGGGGTTATATGTGCCGGACTATTTCCTGAGCGAGGGCAGTGACTTCCTCGTGTCTTCACTTATTGTCCCGGCTTCCTCCTCATGCTGATGACAGGACTCCAGGAAGGATGTGATGTGTGTGAGGTTAGGGAGCTTTAGAGACGCCGCTCTGCAGACTTGTTTTCTCCATTTGAGCAGAGCCAAGCCAGCATGCGCGATAAGCAGACGGCCTCTTGGCCCACAGCTTCATATTTTACACACACACACATGAGAATGGTTTCAATACAACTCTCAGAAACAAAGTGAGGATGATTGTCCAAAAATGTAAAACTATTCCTTAAAGAAACTTAAAGAAATGCAGAAAACACTAGAAAAAAAGAGACCTGTCTCATGGGTCTCAAACTCGTGGGTTTCTACTGTGACCTGGATCAGGTTTTCCACTGTGACCTGGATCAGGTTTTCCACTGTGACCTGGATCAGGTTTTCCACTGTGACCTGGATCAGGTTTTCTACTGTGACCTGGATCAGGTTTTCCACTGTGACCTGGATCAGGTTTTCCACTGTGACCTGGATCAGGTTTTCTACTGTGACCTGGATCAGGTTTTCCACTGTGACCTGGATCAGGTTTTCCACTGTGACCTGGATCAGGTTTTCTACTGTGACCTGGATCAGGTTTTCTACTGTGACCTGGATCAGGTTTTCCACTGTGACCTGGATCAGCGCAGAAGCGCTGCCAGGTGTCTGGCAAAAAATAGAATAAAGTACACTATATGTTATATGTTTTTGCACTATGTTTATATGTCTTTGCACTATGTTTATATGTTATATGTTGTCTATTTTTAACTTTTTTAAATGTTGCACTATTCACTTTTTTTCAGACAGTAGAGAAACATAATTTCAGGTCCTCCGTATATTTGCACAATATGGAAGAAGTGACAAATAAAAACTGACTTTGACTTTGACTTTGACTTTGAAATGTGTTCAGGGATTACATTTGTCGGTTCGGTGCAGTTTCAATAAGTTATTTAATATATATATATATATATATATATATATATATATATATATATATATATATATATATATATATATATATATATATATATATATTTGCACTGTTAAAAACTAATATAAAAATGTATGTTAACTTTTTATGTTAACTATGACAAAAATATGTTATGAATGTAAAAGTAAATAAATAAGTAAACTTGAAAAAATATTGAGCTTTCTGTGTGACCCTCCGATGAGATCACAATACCAGCAGTGGCCCCAAGCCACATTGAGTTTGAGACCCCTGTGTATAAGCATGTGGTTTCGTTTAAATATTGGGCCGAACAAAAGTGATGAAAGAATGAGAAACGAATCATTGAGACAAATATTTTTGAGAGGAAATGGGTTGAGTCTGTCTGTCTGTGAGCTTAGATACAGAGTCCTGGTGGACACAACTCAGGATGAAGGAGTCAGAGAAAGTAACCAGCTTCCTTTCCAACAAACACACGTTCTCTGTCACACGTTCTCCGCCACATGTTTTCTGTCATGTAGTGTTCTCCGTCTTTACTTCAGCTTCACAAAGACAAACCGCACACGGAGGTAAACTTCAGCTTGTTCATTGGGGGACTTTCCATGCGCAAGAAAAGTAAATAAATACATCATGTTATCTCTTATAGAGTCTGAACATGGAGGTTTACAGAAATGATAAACACAGAAATAAACAGAGACAAAAAAGGAGAAAAAGACTGTCGCTGTGGCCGCCACATCCCGACGTCATTGTGATATAACTTAAATATATAACTTCCAAACTCATTGCAAAGAGTCAAACAAAGTCTGCTTTTCCTTCCTCCAAAAATCATAATCTGTTCTGAAATACCTCAGTAATTGAGTGCTTGTCAGATGGTGCATCTGACCGCTGCACACAGGAAGCACTTTAGCATCTCTGAGTATTCACATCACATAAATCATCTCTCTGCGTCCCCTGAGCGTGCCTTGGTGGATGATTATCCCACAAAAACATTCACGCCACACTTTAACTTTAAACCACACTGACAGATAAGCCATAACAAAAGTTGTATTCTGCTGTGTTCACTTCTGTATATGTTCTTGGTTGCGTCACCTCAAATGGCTAAATACCTGAATGTTTTCATGTTATGAGAGTTTAAAGGTGAATGTTTATGTGGTTCAGTTACAGCAGAGATTCACTGCAACACTCACAGAAGGTCACTGGTGCAGATAACCACACTTCTGACACCTCATTAGCATATTTTAAACTACAGGAACCTTTTGGTCTTTTGATGATCAAGATTAAAAAAAAAGGTGTGGGGAGGTTCAGTGAATGCACGTGAAAAAAAACGTTATCAAAAGACCATTTAGAATATACTAAATTGCCAACAGTAGGGAATTTTACTCTGTTTCACACTTTCAGTCAGAATCAAATAAACGCCTCAGCTCTTTTTTATATAAGGATATCTTGCTCAATTGTTGCTCAATAACATTATCCAGGAATTAAGTAAAAGATAATAAGATCCAAATCAATTAGATTAGTTTAGATCATCCAAATACAATTTAATTTTGTAAAACTTTTTTTGCTTTCTAAATTGATGTTTTGCTTCCGTTGATGTTATTTATCTTACATGTTTATACTGTGAAGCACTATGCAACTATTTATAAATACATATTCACTTTGTGTTTGATCACGTGACAGACACATTATGTTGCACTTTGCATAGCTGTTGTTTTGAGAAATAAATAAAGTTATTTTGTGTTTAATAATGCCTCAGACAGAAAAGTGACTTTGTACTTTCAGACTAAAGTGATCAAAACAAGTAATTCCACATTACTGATTATTCCACTTTCCACAAAATAACATAACCTATTAAATAATTCACATTACTTTCCAGCACTATTAAAATTACATAATGGGAAAGTTGCCCCTAGTTGCCATGAAAGGACCCGTCTGGAAGCTGCTGTGCGACGGGAAAGGTGACGTCAGGCCATCGGAATGTGTCTCTGGACACACAAGCTGCAGTTGATTAGTTGACCGGGGCGTTCCGGGCTGTGGTGGGCGGGAACTACCCACGCTGCTGCCTTCACTGGCTGGTGAAGAGCAGCAACACCAACACGGAGGAGACTCGACACACAACCACAACGTAGACCTGCACGAGGATTACCGATATTTAATATTATTTCTCCAGTTTTTTTGGGACTTCGTCAACATGTTTTCCATGTGTCCAAAAACTTTGCTGTTGGTTCTGGTGTGCGCGCGCGCGGCCTCGGCTGCAGCCAATAACGGTGAGAGGACCTCGAGCTTAATTTAAAGCAACGTGCTGATCAGGATTTGAGATATTTGTTAATGCAAAGTTGGTACAACGTGGTAGAAAATGTATATGATTCACTTTAATATGATGGCGCTGAAACGGTTAGTTGGTTAATCGACTTTCTATCAAAATAATATTCATTCTGAAGATCAATCAAAAAAAAAAATAATTAGGAAAACGTTGTAAAACTATGTCAAACAGTCTCTGGTTTCAACTGCTGAACTAATGAATATGTTTTGTCTGTTCCTTATTTTCTAGTCAAAGTAAATATATTGTAAATTGTTAAATTGAGTTTTGGGCGTCTAGTCAAACAAAACAAGACCTTTGTTTACAGCCCTAATAAAAGTATAATGAAAGAGGGAATAAAGATAATGATGACGATTTGTATTCATTTAAAAAAGTTTGTTAAAAAAAATAATGGGGAAAATGCCTCGGAGCCAAAGTGACGTCATTAAATGTCTTGCAAAAAATAAAATAAAACTGTCAGTCGTCTAATTGATTTAGGTGACTTTACCAATTCCTTTAATTATCAATTAAGAAGAAATGTTTCTCAATACATTGTTTGGTCATTAACACAGCATCATTTCACGAGGAGCAGAGCAATGGAACCAACACACTTTTTTTTTTTTTTAAAGGTTTTTAATAAAGGTCTTAAATTATGGTTAAGAGAAAAACTACATTGTTCACACATTTAACACCCTTGTAACACATATTTTACTTTGTTTGTATATATGTATGTATTCTATTTGATCACATTTATTATATATTAAAAAAAATAAGAAAAAGCCTCCTGTGGACAGGTGTTGGAAATTAGCATTTCGCTATATTACAGTGCATTTTTTTTTTTTGTGTGCATAGATGTATGCTATGAATTCTAATGCCACTGTGATGTCCACATCAAATAAATAAAGTTACGTTATTAAAATAATATCTCCAATATAATCAAAGACAGCAAAAAGTCACATTCCAAAATCTGGCAGTGACGTAGTGGCATTATCGATACGAGCAAGCAAGCAAACACAAACTTTAAAGATTGATTTATCAAAAATAAAAGTTTCCTGTTTCTATAACTTAATCCCTGTATGACTAAACTCCTAGTCTAACACATCTCTCTCTCCAGGCACTGCACGAGGGAGAACCTTCTCCTCCTTCTTCGACCGCTCAGCCACGGGTGAACCGATGGATCTGACTGGCGTTTTTGGCGACTACGACGTCGCCGACCAGAATCTCTCTAGAAGCAGCCGGGTGGGCAACGTGACCGTCTCCGCCCGGCCGCAGATATCCGAGGCGGCGCTGCAGTTCCTGACGAGCCCCTTGTCCACCGTCCTCATCCCTACCTTCTACGCGCTGGTCTGCCTGGTCAGCGTTCCCATCAACATCTGCGCGGTTCTGGCCTTCGCTCGCAGGATCCGGCCCAAGAAGCCGGCGGCCATCTACATGCTGAACCTGGCCTCCGCCGACCTGCTCTTCGCCTCGCTGCTCCCCTTCAAGATCGCCTACCACTTCGGCGGCAACAACTGGGTGTTCGGCGCGCTCATGTGCCGCGTGGTCACCGCGGCCTTCTACTGGAACATGTACTGCTCCGTGCTGCTCATCGCTTGCATCAGCGTGGACCGGCTCCTCGCCGTGGTCTACCCCATCGACTCCCTGGCTTGGAGAAGGCCCCGGAACGCCAACATGGCCTGCGCCGCCGCGTGGGTGCTCTCCTTCGCCGGCTCTGTGCCCCTCGTCGTCTCCGAGCAGACCGAGCACCTCGCCGCCTTGGACATCACCACCTGCCACGACGTCCAGCCCGCGGGCGAGCTGATCCGGCACTACAAGGCGTACTTCGTCACCCTCTGCGTCGCCCTCTTCTTCCTGCCGCTGCTCGTCATCGCCGTGTCCTACGCCCGGGTGATCTGGGCGCTGCGCAGAGTCCCGCGCGGCGTCCCGGGACGCTCGCGCCGGACGACGAGAGCCGCGGCGATGGCGCTGACCGTGCTGGTGATGTTCGTGCTGTGTTTCACGCCCACGAACTGCCTGCTCCTGGCGCACTACCTGCAGTTCCACGACGGCGTCACGAGCAGCCAGGAGGCCCCCGACGGCTCCTACGCGGCCTATCTGGTGTTTCTGTGCGTGGGGAGTCTCAACTGCCTCTTGGATCCTCTGGTCTACTACTTTGGGTCGTCCCAGTGCCAGAAACAGCTGCTGAGCACGCTCAGGTGTCAGAAGGCCGCAGAGGGAAGCGGCGGCAGCCATTCGGCGTCCAGCCATTCGGCGTCCAGCCGATCCACCAGCAGGTCACTCCTGAAGTCCAGCCGAGCGGAGAGCTCCACAATACACACTCCGGACCCCAAGAAGGACTCTTTCCAAGCAAACCTCAGCAGCCACTACAAGAAGCTGCTGGTCTGATCAGAGAACTGACTCCTCTATACCTGTGATGAAACAGTGGGGATATTTTATTATCAAGTCCAACGGCAAATAAGGAGCACAAAGTGAATATGTCTCGTATGAAGGGAGGGCGACTGAAACGACGAGCGTGGTTTGATAGCAACACATGGTCAATGACAGAAGAGCCTTTTGAGAAAAGGAAGGAAGTAGAGACTAGATAAGAAAGTACTTTTAGAATCCTGCTGAACCAGTGATACTTTTACACTTTTTTTTTTTTTTTTATGTTCTTGTTTTTGCACTGTAGAAGTAAAAGCATTTTACACAAGTTTATAAGCTGCAAGTGACTCTGTAGGTATTACATTTGATGCTACATTCTTGCTATTATCTCTTTTTTGCTGAGAAGCTTTTTATGTTTCACATGTGAAAATCTGTCAATAAGGTCTTAATTTGTATTTTTTGTATATATATTTTTTTGTATTATTGGTCAGAGTAAATCTGCTAACATATCGTTGTGAAAGTGTTTTTAAAGACAACAGTAGTGTATTTCCTGCTGCTCTCTGCTGGTTAGAAGTGTGAAGTACTTTTCAGTGTATTCTACAGTGAGGCTGTTCTCCTCCAGCAGGAGGCGCTACAATACTGTTAATAAAAGGAAACCTGAAGGACTCCACTTCCTCTCTTTCACTGTGTTTGTACCGGTCTTAGCAGAGAGTCACGTGGTCGACTACTGACTGAATAAATACTGAGTCTTTCAATGTAAAAGATTACTTCTTAGGCCACTCCATTAATTTGCCAGTTATCTTCTTGATTAATTGTTCATTCTTTAAATGTCTTGTTCTCTCTGACCAACTTTCCAAAAGATGTTCAATTAACATTGAAACAAAAGGAAAACAAACAATATATTGTTCTAACTGTATGTGTTTAGGGAAATGATGTGTGGTCTTTGCCACCTTCATTAAATGTAAGCGTTTGTAGCAAATGTAAAGAGTCCCAACTTCAGCTCGTTTATTTATTTTAAACGTGGGGTTTTAAGTAAAAGAAAAAAGGTTGCTTTTGGTGGTGGTATTATTTTTACACATGTGAATCCTTTATTATGGAACAACGGGTGACTTCAACAGAAACTTTGAAGAAAGACTGAGTCTTCCAGTAACCAAAACTAAAATATTGTTCTTAATATCGCATCATCACTGAACATGGATACACACCTGTGTGCTTATTTTCACATACAGCAGCTTCTGTTCTGCTTTCTTCATAAGGTCACAAGTTGTGGAAAACAGAAGTAGGTCAAACTTTAATTATATCTTTAGGAAATGACCTTCATCAGTCTGATGCTTGTGTTTCATGAAATCTAGATTCAGACGTTTAAGTATTCAGGTCTTTTAGGTAAGTCAAATAAATACTACAGTGTAAAAATACTATGTAGCAAGTACAAGTCCTGGAAGTAAAGTAAAAGTACTACAGTATTCACACAAATGTACTTAAATTACTGAGTAGGAATACGATAAAATAAGATCAACCTCTTTTATTCCCGAAGGAATCATTGTGGCACAGTTTAATCAAAGATTAAAACAGAACAAAAACAATGGAATAAAAATATAAACATATACATTTATAATATAAAAATGCAAAAGAAGTAATCTGACTAGTGCAAAATAGAATAGCAATAAGAGTAAATAAATAAAGTAAACTATTTAATTAAAATAGTAAAAGTAAAATTACAACAACAAATATATTTGTATATATGTTGCTCCTCAACCTGTAATAATACATCATCCTTGATTTGTTTTCTTTTTATTAGTAACTTAGATCTACAAAGTAACTTCAGATGCCAAATAAATGAAGCAAACAGTGATATATTTCCCTCAGAGATGCAGTAGAAAGTAGAAAGTAGCATGCCATGGAAATACACAAGTAAAGTACACATAGCTCACAAGTACAGTAAGTGCATTTAAAACACACTCCACTATTAAATAAATCTTAAAAGTAAAAACCAGTCGTTGTTTACTGGCATGAAACTGGTGTCATCTCACAACCGGTTATAGATGTCACCGGTGAACTCACCTGGCGGTGGCACCTGACGTCACGCTTCCGACAGCCACCCGGTAGAAGCGCTTCGGTTGGCTGCGCGCCGAGGTCACGTGGCCACGTGACCCAGGCGTCAAACTCCAGCTATGTGAAGACGAGCACGGCGGTTAAAAGCAGCGCAGCCACGCCCGCGCGCACTGCTCTCTACCTGTGAACGATCATGGCCGCGAGGGCGCGATGGCTTCACCTGGTCCCCCTGCTGTGTTTCCTGCACACCTGCGCGTCAGCGACAGGTAAGAGAGCTCGCGGGTCGTGGGGTTCCACCTGTGGTGCGTTTAGGGGCTTAAAACTTTAAAATACGTCGAGTATATACAAAGAGTTTGTTTTGACGCGTTGTCCTCGACTGGTTAGTCCGGAGGAGCTCTAAAGTATTCTGGGAGGTTGTGATGCTCAAAGGTCTAATTATGAGGAGAGAACAGGGGCTCACACTGGGAAGTACTCGAGTACTGTATTTATACACATGTGAGGTACTTGTACCTGAGTTAAAAAAAAAAGTGCAATGTCATACTTCTCCTCCACTAAATCTTAGAGGTAAATATTGTACTTTCTACATATCAGAGGTACACATTGTACATTGTACTCTACTATATCTAAGGTAAATATTGTACTTTCTACGTATCAGAGGTAAATATTGTACTTTCTACATATCAGAGGTACACATTGTACATTGTAGTGTACTATATCTAAGGTAAATATTGTACTTTCTACGTATCAGAGATACACATTGTACATTGTACTCTACTATATTCAAGGTAAATATTGTACTTTCTACGTATCAGAGATAAATATTGTACTTTCTACGTATCAGAGGTACACATTGTACATTGTACTCTACTATATTCAAGGTAAATATTGTACTTTCTACGTATCAGAGGTAAATATTGTACTTTCTACATATCAGAGGTACACATTGTACATTGTACTCTACTATATTCAAGGTAAATATTGTACTTTCTACGTATCAGAGATAAATATTGTACTTTCTACGTATCAGAGGTACACATTGTACATTGTACTCTACTATATTCAAGGTAAATATTGTACTTCCTACGTATCAGAGGTAAATATTGTACTTTCTACAACACATAGGTACATATTGTACAATGTACTCTACAGAGGTAAATATTGTACTTTCTACGTATCAGAGGTAAATGTTTAACTTTTTACTGCACTACACCATTACCTTTCATACAAGAGCAAAGAGGTTTTGAATGCAGGACTTTCACTTGTACTGGAGTATTTTCACAGTGTGGTATTGGAGGTCGATGTATAGTACGTTGCTTAACTGTCAACCTGCTGCACTTCTGCTTTTCACATGTTTTCGTATCTTCTTCAGACTCAGAAAGTCGAGGCTTCACCGGCACGGAGACCACTGACGGGGTGTGGGTCAGCTCCGTGGCCAAGCAGGTCCTGACCAGCCGCCTCACCACGGTCTTCCTCCCCATCGTCTACATCATCGTGTTCGCGGTGGGGCTCCCCACCAACGCCCTGGCCATCTGGGTCTTCCTCTTCCGCACCAAGAAGAAGCACCCGTCCTCCATCTACATGGCCAACCTGGCGCTGGCCGACCTGCTCTTCGTCATCTGGGTCCCCTTGAAGATCTCGTACCACTTCAACGGCAACAACTGGATCTACGGGGAGGGGCTGTGCAAGGTGCTGGTGGCGTTCTTCTACGGCAACATGTACTGCTCCATCGCCTTCATCGCCTGCATTAGCGTCCAGCGCTACTGGGCCGTGGTCCACCCGCTGTCGCGCTCCCCGAGCGCCAACGCCGTGGCCGTCGGCGTCTCCGTCGCCGTCTGGGTGGCGGTCTGGCTCATCACCGTCCCGCTCTTCCTGTACGACCAGGAGGTCCGCGTGACCAACCTCAACATCCGCACCTGCCACGACGTCACCAAGCCCAGCCAGAAGAAGATGGCGGCGGGCTACTTCCTCACGATGGGAACGGTGGGCTTCGTCGCCCCCACCGTCGTGTGCGTCATATCCTACGTGCTCATGCTCAAGGCGCTCCGCAACAGCATGGGCGACCCCGCCATCGCCAAGAAGCGGCGGAAGGCCGTGGTGTTGATCGTCACCGTGCTGGTGATGTTTCTGGTGTGCTTCACCCCGAGCAACATCATGCTGCTGGCGCACTACATCCTCCTGCTGGGCGAGGCGGAGAACAACCTGTACGGCTTCTACGTCTCCACGCTGTGCCTGGCGAGCCTCAACAGCTGCCTGGACCCGTTCGTTTACTACTTCATCTCGGAGGAATTCCGGGATCACGTGAAGAACACGTTCCTCTGCAGGAGCGAGAGGACGGTGGAGCGGATGAGGGTTTCCTTCAGCGCCCTCAAGTACTCCAAGAAGACTAACACGTACGCGTCTAATTCAGGGAACACGCAGAGCACCGAGTGCTAACGCTTCTTTTTTTAAAAGAACTCTCCTCAGTTATGGATTTGTTTATTGTGACCGCCGCCGTTCCTGTGAGGAAATCACTGCTTTAAAGGCCTCCGCGAAGCTTTAAGATGTCTAAGTTACTGTTGTAAATGTTTGATTTTTTTCTGTCTTTGATAATGAAAGTGATATTTGATGCTCGTTGCTATAGTCTGCAGTTTTATTGGATTTATTTAGGACGTCCTTTTTGTTTTAATATGCACTTGATCTTTAAATCCAAGCTGTCATTTTTATTAAGAACAATTCTTTGTTGGCGTGCCAAAAGGTTTAGCGTGTTTGATGCATGATACAAAGCATGACATGTGTTTACCTCTGGTATGTGTTTTTTTTTTTTTTTTTTAATTTTAAGTAATCATTTAAAAGTTTGTCAATAAATGTACAACCTGCAGCTCTTGAAAAGTCTCAGAAAGCGGTGTTTGCATTTCTTTAAAAACAGAAATGTCTTAGAAGGTATACACATACATACATGCATACATACATAAAAAAATAAATATATATATATATTTTTTTTTATCAGATTGCAGGCTCTCAGGAGATGTTTTGCATCCATAAACTAAAATATATCTTCGTTCTGCAAGAAGCTGTTCAATAAGTTTTTGTCTTCTGAAAAAGATGTAATGGAGAATAATTCTAGGCCATATACTTACCTCTTGGTTTTCATCATACTTTGGCCGCCAGTATTATTCTGAAACAGTTATTAAATTGCATTGAAAGGGTCTTAAAAGTCTTAATTTTGACTTGGTTAAAATGTTTGGTTATTGACATTTTCTCTGCCAGGCAGTTGGAAAGGTCAAGCTGTGTCTTCCTTATTTTCTAAACAATCCTCACATGTTTCATTCCTCATATGCTAGTGTTTTGTCTCAGGCATTAGATCTACATAACGCTGACTGGCATGACGTCTGGATTTATTTTGGATTTCTTGAAATTTTCTAAGAAAAATGTATTTTTCATCATATGTACAATTGTAGTTTTTAATTTGAAGCTCAACAAAACGGGTCAGCGAGTTGTACACAAGTTTCCCCGAAATGAAATTTCTTACAAAATTAAACTGATTTTAATGACTTGAAAAATTGCTTTCCATACTGAAATATTTCCTCGTTTCCTGCGTCTAAAGGTCTTTTACTGAAGGAAGTGGCTCAGACTCTTAGAGTACAAGCTACTGTACATAAACACAGCACTCTGAATATTTACAGCTGACGTGTTTTTCTATGATTCATCTGATCCTATAAGAGCAGTTTAGACTCAATGAGGGCGAGAGTTCACACTTTTATTAAAAACAAGGCCGTTGAAGATCATTTTGTGCTTGAGGACATTGTGATGGATATAGTTCAACATGTTGTGATGTTTACTCGAGAACAAATTAAATGTACACAAAGTTGGCAACCGAATTATCGAAGATATAATCTTCATTTCCAGTCAACAAAACGAATACAAATCCACCCAAAATAAATAATAGAGTGAGGAAGACAAGGAAAAATGTTTTCTTCTTGTAAATCACAGAAATATAAAACAAATTTAGTATCTCATAATTATGACTTACAGGATCTACATTTTTTTTTTTTTTATCACAGTGCGGAAACAGGCTTCCATATGAATGAGTAAGTACAGTAAAATAAAATAGAATGATGGATAAGAAAATGAAATATGAATGATAACAGTAAAGTTAAATAGGATAACTGGAGAAAGGCATCTAGTAGAGCAGGCAGTATAATCTAGTTATAATATAGTATTTTATCAAACACTTCAACACTTCCTTTGAGAGGTTACCTCACTGATTGTAATGTTTGCAGTATTTATATTAGATAAAGCAAAACCTTTTCTTTATTATTTGTAGAAGTTATGAACTAGTTGAAATCACATTCTGTCTGTCGCTGTATTATTCAACAGACCTTAAAAAAGAAGTGTCATCAACATAATTAAATAAACAAAGTATATGTGAGGTATTTTTTAAAATATATTTTAAAACAAGTATTATTCAAGGTATTAAAATGAACTCTTGTATATGTAGTTCTTATTTGGAGTTCTCTTCTTCGTGAGCTACAGAAACCTCCAGTGGACGCAATAACCCAGGTGGGCGGGTCAGAGATCGTGACGTACAGGGCGCGCGCACAGGTAGTCTCGGGGTGTGTCCTTCACGGTTGTAGGACACATTTAAGAAGTTGCTCGAGGGAAACTGTTAAAGTAGCAAAGCTGAGAACGCGCGAAGAACAAAGATGGATTTTACTCGGTTATCGTCGCTGCTTTTGATTTTATGCTGCTTCTTCGCCTCCAATGCCGCAAGTAAGACCGGAAGTACCTGTTCTGTGTGGAAGAGCGAGCTCGGTTACATAGACGAGAGTATTTTATTAAAGCCATACTCTGTTAATATTTAAGTATATTAAACCAAATGTTTTAGAACATTGTTGTTTTAAGGAGAGAGACTATTTGACTTTGGGCGGTGGTCCGTTCACAAACAGACAGGAGTGTCGGGAAATGTTGGCGTAATAATAAATAAATAAATAAATAAATATATATATATATATAATGTGTGTGTATGGAATTCATTATTATTTTCATCATAGACTCCTTTTATCATATTTTATCTTTTAGCTTAAAAAGAAAATAATGAAAAATGCCAGAGATTTTCAAATAATTAGTCTTGGTCTAACCACAAATACACTCCTGTTTGTAAGATAGATAGATTTTATAATGATGAAAAGCAGCAAATCCTCACTTTTGAGAAGCTGGACTCCGATTAGTTGACCATGAATATTTTGTCTGGTTAAAAGTGAATCATCTCAGTCCTAATGTGTGTTCAATTCGGTCACATAGTTTCAGGTAAAGGACGGGGGTTCGTCGCATACCAGGACCCTTTAGACTCCAACCAGGTCGTCGTGGACCAGGCGACATCCGACGCCCTGAAGAGTAACCTCACCACGGTCTTCCTCCCCATCGTCTACATCATCGTGTTCGCGGTGGGGCTCCCCGCCAACGGCATGGCCATCTGGGTCTTCCTCTTCCGCACCAAGAAGAAGCACCCGTCCTCCATCTACATGGCCAACCTGGCGCTGGCCGACCTGCTCTTCGTCGTCTGGACGCCGCTGAAGATCTCCTACCATCTCAACGGCAACAACTGGATCTACGGAGAGCCGCTGTGCAAAGTGCTGGTGAGCTTCTTCTACGGGAACATGTACTGCTCCATCCTCTTCATCGCCTGCCTCAGCGTGCAGCGCTACTGGGTGGTGGCTCACCCGCTGTCCCAGCAGAGGAAGAACAACAAGGTGGCCGTCGGCGTCTGCGTGGCCATCTGGGCGTTCGTGTGGCTCACCAGCACGCCGCTCTACCTGTACGACCACACCGCCAAGCTCAAGGACCCCAACGTCACCACCTGCCACGACGTCAACGTCATCCGGGACGCCCTGGACCCGTTCCAGTCCGTGCAGCTCCCGTACTACTACTTCATCTTCATGGGCCTGGTGGTGTTCCTCGTCCCCTGCGTGGTGATCTTCGTGGCCTACGTCCTGCTGCTGCGCGCCCTGGGGAACTGCATGGTGGACAGCGCGGCGGCAAAGAACCGGCAGAAGGCGGTGGTGTTGATCGCCATCGTCCTGGTGACGTTCCTGGTGTGCTTCGTCCCCAGCAACATCATGCTGGTGGTGCACTACTCGCTGCTGAAGGACGGCGTGGTGAACAACGGCTACGGCTTCTACGTCTCCACGCTGTGCCTGGCCAGCCTCAACAGCTGCCTGGACCCGTTCATCTACTACTTTGTGTCCGAGGACTTCAGGGACCACGTGAAGAACACGCTGCTGTGCAGGAGCAGCCGCACCGTGGAGAGGATGAGGGTCTCCTTCACCTCCATGAAATACTCCAAGAGGAGCAAGTCCTTCGTGTCGGACAGCGGGAACACGCAGAGCAGCTCCTGTTAGGGGCGACGAGACTCTAAAGGGAACAGCGGCGTCATCTCACGGACCTCGTAATAATGGACACAAGGCCCATCGGCCATAACTAGGTAACCTCAGATGAACTCCTTAACTGTGAAGATGAGCGCGCCGAGCACATTTTAAAACTTCATTATGTACTGTTGTTGAGTGTTGAAACATGTATACATATTTAATTTGTTATATATAAGTGGAGAGAAGGCCTGTTAAAGACTGACATTTTAGTCCCCCCCCCCCCCCCCCAAGATTGTGATTTGACTTTTCACTGCACTGAAGACCATTTCAAGCAAATGAACATCTGTAATTAGTCAAATCAACAACTTCATTTTCATTCCTGTTTTTGTATTTTTAAGCATTGGTTTTTATCGCGTCATCTTAAATGTTAAAATGTAAAATTAGCAGTCTGTCACTGTTACATACTTTCTTAAATAAATGACTTAAAAAAAAAACAGGGTGCAGTTTCTGCGAAACTTCTTTTTGATATTGCGTAACCTTATTTTTTGCCACACATCTGGTGACTCATTGGTGTAAATGATTGTCGTCGCCTTGTGGAAATGTTAGGAATTCATGGATTGTGTGTTTTTTTTTTGTTTTTTTTAAGAGGACAGACAAAATATTTTACTGTTCAATCACATATTACACATTCTTTTTGTGAAGTAAAAGCCAGAAACCCGGCTTGTTGAGAGGATGACGCTGGAGTTTCACAGCTCGCCTTCCCAGACTTGAAGCTCACACGGTCCAACATCTTATTCTAGCTTCACATCTCCTAAATTTAACAAGACAATATAGTGTCAACAAAAGGGGCATTGTGAACCAAAGTCCTTTATCTAGAGAGATAAGAAGTTTTTCAAGCAGTAACCCCCCCCCCCAGTATGCTCCCAGACTGGATGCTGATAGCTTGCTGTGTGATGACTGGCTGAGTCAGAGGTGAATGATTGTTGGTGAGTGTCCTCTTACCTTTTGTCTCAGAGTGGAATACCTTCTTTTCTCAAGTTGGCCACTCCCCGGCCGTGTAAACAAAGCAACTTGCAGCTGTAAAGTGCAACTGACAGTAAAACGCCAACAAGAGAAGAATTTATAGATTTAAAGATGTATTATTTATGTATATATGTGACACTTTTATAAACACGAGAAGGGGGAACAGAGTCATTTCAAAGCTGTTAAACTACTTTCATACCACAGGAATGTTGGTTGATTTGTTAAAGTAGATTTTTTTTAACATCATTCACGCAGGGTGTGACACACTAACCCTGTAGCAGAACGCATGAAGAATTACTACGTAGGAGTGAGAAGTAGAATATTTAACAGGTGGACGTGAAGCAAGAACACACCAGTTCTGTTTCATGTACAAACATGCTATGTTTTCCTCATAATAGTAAACTTGGAGCATGTTTACTGAAGCTGCGCTCAATGCAACTATAGAGCACACAGTGTCAGGGTTCAATGATATAAACTGTTTGTCTGATTCATACATGAACTGTGTTGTGATTTATCCTGGTCGTGTTAATTAGTTCAAATGAAGAAGTGCTGGTCGGTGGATTTTGTGACTTGCAGAGTGTGTGTGTGTGTGTGTGTGTGTCCCTCCCTTCCAGTCTTCATGCTAAGCTACACACACGCTAACCTAACAATCTTCTCTTTAAAATGTTCCTTTTTAAAATAGTGCTGTAACCATAACTGTACGAAACATCTACCAATACAATGTTATTGTCAACTGAAACCGAATAACTTGCGGGGAGACGGATACAGAGATCTACATGATAACTATATTTCATTTAAAAAATGTCCACTGGCAGTGGAGTTACTCCTGCAGTTGCACACTCGTGGTGGTTTGTGCTGCAACATGTACGACGCTTCACGGTTCTCGTAAATTGCAACAGACGTGACAAGAATGACATACGGGAAACAATAGTTTTTAGATTTTTAAGAACAAAGGTTTGCAAGGCAAGGCAAGTGTATTTGTATAAGACATTTCAACAACAAGGCGATTCAAAGTGCTTCACATGAAACCATTGAAAGCATCAACACATAATGCAGAGAAAACAGGATTTAAAACAGTTAAGAAAACATTAAAACAGTCAAAAAGCTAAATAAAAAAATCTAAATTGAATACAAGTTGCAGTGCAGTTTAAGAAATAAAATGCAGTAGTGAGATGCAGCAATCTGGATTTAAAGGAGCTGAGGTTCTGCAGAACAAACCACTCAGTTATTTAAACTTTAAACCAGATGTGGAGATGGTCTGTGTATTTCATTCATACTTCCCACCACTACCACAGACAGACAGACGGACCTGCTGGAGGCGTCTGTGTTTCTAAAATAAACACGACCTGTTGCAACCGTCAATGCCCTTGTTAACCAGAAACCAGCCAAACCAGTTCTGGCTGCTGGTGTTGATACCGAGAGAATGGAAACAGAGGAAGAGTCACACAGCAGATCACCGCCGCCTCACCACAGATCTACCGTGTGATATCAGTAGATATTCTACTGCTCAAAGGGAGTATCTTGTGTCCTGCCACAGATCCATCTGTCAAAATAGATATATTAGAAGTGGCTGTGTTTGCTCCATATGTTCTCCTCGTCTCTGGAAGGAAAGGGCGCCCTCTGCTGGTTGAAATGCAACTGGACGTAAGAGTGAAAAACACACTTTTCTACAAAGATGAAAGTCAGTATTTCTTTCTTTTCATTTTATTTTAGGTTTATACAAGTTACACATTACCTCAAACTAGACAACATAACGACCAACTATACGAACAATCAGGAAAAACACAGACATAAATCAGACATAAATCATCATCCTCCATAGTGAACCTACTATAACAGTTTTATATGACTGAATGTTGAGCACTTATGCCTTCGGGGGTCCCTTGGATCCCATAGTTACAACAAGTCAGTATTTCATTAGAAGTGTATTTTATTTACACATTATCTCTGAGCTACTTTAATTTTTTAATTCATTCTAATAAATGAAGAAGAAATCTTTTGATTCTTTATCGGTCCAACATAGTAAGACGTGTCGGAGAAAGACACCTGCTGACATGACGAAAATGATTATGTTCGCAGTTGTATCACGAATGTTATTGTCTTTTTCTGGGAGTTTTATTGAGAACTCTTCCAGTCGGAGCATCTCACAGAGAGTTAGATTAGCGTCATACTGGCGTGCAGCTAGAAAAGGAGGGAGAGAGGGACAAAATACTGAAATGAGAGCTCAGCACATGTCCGTCATGTCTGGAAACGGCCCTCCGATAACTGACCAGAGCATTATACATCGACATGAATGAGAAGTCTTTATGAAGAAGAGATGAATGTACGAAGTAGACATCAACTTACCGAATGTTAGACTGATAATCAGCTTCTATCTAAACTGTGACGTGTCCTGTTAGAGAGAGAGAATACATGCACTATCAAAGAGAAGGAGAGGCAGACACCCGGGGAAAGAGAGGAACTGGTCTGGTGTTGGAGTCAATGAGAGATTAATTGGAGCTCTTTAGTCCTTTCTCCCTTTGGTCCCGTCTGGCACCGTGTGGGTTCCCCCCAGCCGGTCCCAGTGGGAGAAGAAGGGGGCGAAGTTGGTGCCGGGCCGCTGGTGGTGAGCGTCGTGCTTCGGCGCCCCGCCCCACAGGCCGAAGGGCACCAGGTTGTGCACCGCCCACGGGAAGTCGTAGCCGCAGTGGTCCTCGGTGGAAATGTAGATGTTGAAGACCATGAAGGCCCACGCGGTGAGGCAGTGGCACCGGAGCAGGACGGGGTCCACCGTGGCCCAGAAGCCCACGCTGAACAGCTCCCAGCCGGACAGGTACTGGGTGACCAGGCTGAAGGGCTGCTTGTACTGGTGGTGCACGGCGTGGAACGTGCGGTACAACCACGGCACCCGGTGGTGCAGCAGGTGCCACAGGTAATACTGGAAGTCAAAGACCACCGTGCAGCCCAGGACGCCCAGGAAGAAGCTCCACAGGGTGGGCGCCTCGCAGGGCAGCGGGGTGGCCGGCCTCCACAGCCACTGGGCCGCCGCGGCGGGGACGACGTAAAGCAGGTGGTTGTAGACGGTGACGCCCAGGGCGGGCCAGATGTTGGGCCAGGCCACGGCGGCGTCCGGGTGCAGCCGGTAGCGGTTGATGCCGGGCCAGGTGGGCGCCAGCAGGTCGAGCGCGGTGTAAAGAGCGACCAGGAGGAAGTAGGTGCTGACGGAGAGGACCACGGGGAACAGAGGGCTCCGCAGGAGGTCGTGGTGGTTCTGGTGGAGGTAGTCCCAGAAGGGCTGCAGGACCAGGCCCCCAGTCACGTTGACCTCACCCGACAGGCAGGACAACGTGACCTTTGACCTGCCTGTGCTCATCGCTAAGGAGGGTTCCTCTTCCAAAAAAAGGGCTGAGGGGATTACCCTCAGTGGATGAGGACGGTCTGAATGGACGTGGAGGTTAAGATCCAGCACATTGTCTGGGGATGTGGTGCCAAATTGGATGTGGACCTCTTATATGTTCAAGCCCCGCCTCTACTCCCCCCAACTCCCCGCTTTTTAGAAGAAGGCGCTCTGTAAAGGCCTTTTATTTTTTCATGGACTCGAGGACCGCAGCCAGGACTCAGGAGCGGGGCCACAGCCGCTCTCGTCTCCGACCCAAATCATGGAGCGAGCTTCCGCTTCCTTTTGATTTCGACTTTGCGAGAAAAGAAAACAACAACTAAGAGCTGCGTGTTCATATTAACAGAATGAAAAATGTTACGTATCGTGCATTAAGTTATATATTCACTGCTACATGTTAATATTCTGCATGTCGATGACTCACGTCATCAAAACACATGCAAATAAATATACACACACACACACACACACACACACACACACACACACACACACACAGACAGCGTGAGCCCCAAAAGAGTCATTAATCATAGAGAAGCTGTCAAATGAGACATGAATTCAAAAGCACTTTCTTTCTGATTGAATTTGGCTCTTTGCTCCGTTTCAGTTTGTTTACAGGAAGAAGAAAACAAATAAGATTTCATGGCGGAGAACCGAACCACAGCTCCTGTTTCTGTAAAGATAGCGGAAAAACACATCACATGGACGCTGTCTGAGTTTTCCCATTAACACACATGAATGATTTTGAATGATTTATTGGTTTGACACAACCAATATTACTCAGGGAATCAATACCAAGTGCAATTTTGAGGTGCGTGTACTTTACTTCAGTGTTTCCATACTGTATACTGCATTTTAAAACTTTAGTCACTGTACTTTGAAGATTTAAATTGTAATACAATATATAAATCAACTAATAAACGATGATATATCGTTCTATATTGTATTCAAAATATAAACATCTTTACCAGATCCAACTTTAACATTAATAAACATTAATAATTAGCCACTTGTTGCCTTAAAATATGAAGTTTAAAGTTCATTCTTAACTTTGGATACTTTGGAAGTTGAGTACTACATTTAAATGTTCATAAATACAACTTTATTGTTGCTTTATGTTATTCTAGTTTGTTGCATAATGTTTGTCTTGGAGAGGAACCAACTAATGTGAGCGTGGACATGAGTGACACACTTTATAACTGGAAGGTATTATAGGAACAGGATACAGTATTGTAGTGTAAACAGTGTGGGGAAACATGTAGAGCATTAAGATCAGACCTCACCATAAACACCATCATCTCCCTCTCTGATGCCACTGATCAGCCAGCAGGGGGCAGTAAGAATCTTCACCAAAGACACAGGAAAAAAACAAATCTCCAGTTGTGTAAAACTAATCTGACGTGTCTTCGTTTAAGGGGAAACACCTCAGGTAAAGATTTAAACTAATATAAATCACCATGAAACCTCCACTGCTGATTACTTACATCATGCTTGTATTACAAGTTTTTCTCAGATTATATATATGATAATGCAAATGAGACTATATTTTACTAGATTTGTGTTAATCGGCACAAAAATCTGAACATTGTAGTAAAGGGTTAGGGTTAGGGTTAGGGTTACCCAAAATCCTTGTTTGTAATATTAGAGTAAAAGTTTCTTCTTCTTTTTTTTAATACAGAATTTGGATATCTTTTTTTTTTTAGTAATAAAATGTTGTATAAATCAAGTAATTCATGATATATGGACAATCTCTTCTGTAAACACCTTGATAGAATAGAAAAAAAACATAGATATAACTTAGACTTGAACTTTTATTTTTATATAAGTGCTACTGAAGTGAGATTTCTAACTCAAAGTCTGAGGAAAAATCTCATTTCGAGGAAGAAACGTCCTTTTAAAGATATGTATTGTAAAATAAAAGCTTGTAAAAGACAATATGGAGCAAAATCTCCAAATTGACGAGTGCAAACAATATTTTCTCAACACTGTGCACTGATGATATACTTATATCTGTACTGGAGTAACCCATTCATTAAAATATATGAAGAGACACATTGTAAAAGGCCCGTGAGGCTCCAGAGGTCGATGCTCCATTGACGGCACACGGTGAGACTCTTATCACGACGGCTTCGGGCTCATAATGTCACGTCAAACCCACGAGGAAAGACTGTGAACGTCCAAAATAACTCCTAGCTGGACGCAGAAGATCCGGCCTCCGACTCGCTGCCTCAAGAAACTAGAGTCCGGCTGTCTGCACGTTGTCAACCGCGATCAGAAGAACCACTTTTTGGTTCGCCAGACAAGTGTTGGCAGTATAAAAGAGAAGTGGAGTTCTGCTCATCACTTACATGCACCACTTGGTGTCTGAGGAGACGATGACAAGGCGTGAGACTCGTCCCTTCACTCCCGAGGGAGTCCATTGGGCTCTGCTCCCGCCGTCCAGCTCCAGCGTCCAGCGGCGTTTGTTACTCCACACGTGAAGGATGGGTATGCGCTGCAGAGGAAACTGATCTGGGGTAAATTGTGTGGACTCTGGCAGACACGTACAACACAGTGAGTTTGTAAAACATTGGGGTCGTTTACATTTAGAGAATACAGACCATGCCACAAGAGAAGAAGGCCGTCATCACATAAAGCAACGTATCCTCATGTGATCTCTTACGAAAAGTTACCTTCTTAAAGTCCAGCGACACGTGTCAATGTCCGCTTGTTACATGCAGACAGTCTTTTTAAAATAAACTTCTGTCTTCACGGGATACAAAAGGTAGGTTCAGTCTACCAAACTACTTCGTTAAGTTGAGGAAAAGATGGCCCTTTGAGGTCAAATTATCAACGGAGACTTCTCGTTCCACCCATGAGGAACGAAGCGTTGCTGTTGGACTCGTTAACCTGATCCCGACGTGCATTTTATAAATTACAAATGATCTTTTTTTCATATGTGTAGCTACAAATGCTGGATGAGACCTGCATGAAGTCGTCTTCGTGGCAGAAGGTAACGACGTTTGTCAAATTCAACCAGTGAAGTTCAGAGAGTGAGAAATCCTCCGGCGGCTGTTTACACTGATCCTGACAGGGTGAGCGCCACAGCTATGCTGACGCCTCGGACCTGTCCCTTTATTGTCCTCATGTTTACCATTTAAACCCTTAACGAATGGTTTATAACACTCTATAATGTAGTTGTGAGCAGATGTAAGGACCCGTCAGTTGTTTATTATCATATGTCTTTATATGTTTCTACATCTTTTAAAAAATAAATGAAAAGAATTCCCTCAATGGAAATCTTTCTGAGGGAATGTTTTGACGTCTGATTATTGCTGCTTTGCGAGACAATAATATGTGAACAGGAAGTCTGTAAAACTGAAATAGAGCATGCAAAATTTAGATCAACAACTATAATCAGGCTTCACTTAGGATTTCCATCACCTAACAGAAATGGAGATGCAGATATGAACAAAGATCCATTTCTTTCCTTCTCTGTGTGAAAGTGGCGTAAAGCTGTGTGACAGCATGCGATCGCCACTGACAGAAAGGAGCAGAACCCGTCAGCGCTCATCAACAGGTGCAGGTCCGCTCTAACAGAGCCTGCAGCAGAAACCTGAGCATACAGAGTCAGTGTGGCAGGGCCAGTGTATCCACAGCACACCTCACAACAAGGCAACTCAACGCAGCTCAAGCATCCAGAACAAGTGCAAAAGAAACGCACCGCAAAAGGACATAAAACAGCCACTCGAGAGCCCAGAGAAGAGAACACTTTATAGAAAAGCAAGCTTAAGTAGAAGAAGATGTACAAAATACAAAACTACACCAAATATAAACGGTAACTGTAAAGTCACAAACTGGTAAGAAAAATGTAAACATACAAATGGACAAATGAAATACAGCTGGGTCATTCTACGAGATGGGTGCCTTTTCCACTTTGTAATTTTCAATTTTTTTCCAAGGAAAAACTGTTTTTTACGACACTCACATTATTAAAGACATAGTAGACCTCCAAAAAAACATGTTTTCCCACCTCCGGTATTAAATCCCTAAAAATGATATCTATTTTTTCAATATAAAGTGTTACGGGGTGGTAAATGTCACCTTAAAATGGCTGCAGCTCACCATGTGGTCAACTAGCTGAGCTAGCAACTACACTAATCAGACTAAAATATCATTTTCTTTACATTACAAGTGGATTAAAAAAAAAAATTAAAACAGTTTCCCTATCTATTATGGGCAGTAAGGCTAAGCTTGACGGACCCTGTCTAACACATAAAAACAGCAAATAAACAATGTCAAATAATGTGGGAACTTGCCTGCTCTTGAGCTTGACTCCTGCAAGGGTTCGAATGATGTCACTTCCTCTCTGTGATATCATTTAAAGCAACAGTGCATTCTTAATAGGCAGAAACTGTAAGCGTTACGGGGTTGTAAGACAAAATGGGGGACATGCACAAATAATGACTTTTTTTTGCAAAAAATAATGATTTATTTTGAATAAATATATTGTATAGTGTCAGGGGCATAACTTTAATCCTTAGTATAATAAAGGTTTTGTTTAGAAATAAAACATTTAAGTTAATAAGTTTAATGCAAATTCCATGTTGGTCATTGCGGACATGGCAAAACCAGCCATATCCTTACTAATAATGTCTAAAAAGTGTTTGTTTTACTTTTGCAATGCCATTCAAACATTAATAATGTAATTAACAACACTACCGTTAACAACATTGAACTTTTGGAACACATTTTGACTATTTTTTACATCTTTTGAAGCTCATGAAATGCTGTGGACTCAAATGGCACCCGTTTCGTAGAATGACCCAGATGTGGCGTCAAAAATAAAATAAATAATGTGTCTTACGATGCAAAGACAGGAGGTGAACCGTTTTATTGTTATTAACTTTAACAACTTTACATTCAGTTCTGCTTTCTGACTCCAGCGCGCTCATTCTGAATTATCCTTTTAAGATCATGCTAAACATGTCAATGCTTTGGTATGAGCAAAATGGAAGCATCACCTCTTTTTGTCTTTGCTGTGACCTTGAAGACGCTGCAGAGGACATGAGGGGACACGAGGGGACACACAGTGACACATCGTCCGTCATGAATAGGAATAAAGACCGTGAGCAGCGCATCAACACGTAAAATAGTTGAATATTTAATTTATCTTGAAGAAATTATTTTTTATTTTTAAATACTACTGTTAGAAGGATGTTATAAACACGTCCAATCAGAGACTAACCTCTGAACTATACTGTCGTTTAACATCCCCACGTGGGGTTGCAGTAGAAGCTCATTGCACTGAAATCACATCCCGTGCTGATATATATATATCTAAAATAACCATTTCCAGGTGTGTGTCGATGCTCCGTGGGTCACCTTCCTGCACAACACTCCCTCTCAGCAGCCGTGAGGGGGAAACTGTTTCATCACCTTAGTAAATGGAAACTTCTCGGCTCCGTGGCAGCGGCTGCTAGTGGAAGAAAAAGTTGCAGGAACACCTGACAGCTAGCGTCCCTCGGGCGTTGTCTTTGGGGGCTGAGTGTTATTCTCCTCTGTCGGGTATGACACTGTGTGAGAGCGACCGTCGGACACCAAATGACAAAGGGTGAGACCTGCTTTTGCTCAAAAAATAAACTCAACGATGAGAACACAGCGACTTACAGTCACCAGGTGAGGCTGTGAGGCCGGCGACCCGCTGGCAAGCAAAGCAAGTCAACACACGTTTGATTTATTTGACTGATGTGAAGTGAAACCAGAGGCTGCGTGGGAAGGGAAACATGACGACAAATCAGACTCTATGTGGAGTAAAGTATGCACAACTCAAAGTCAATGGGACGTGGATGTGGCCTGGCTGGGAAGCCCCGTCTTCTGGAGGTTACCGCACTATATTCATTTACAAGGAGACACACATGAGGTTGGAGAATGTGGAGTGACAACATGACAGTAAAATGAGAGTTTCTTTTAAAGGGACTTTTTTACTTTATTATTGTCTGACAAACCTCATTTTTGTATTTATGTTTAATGTTAATATATCTAAATGAATAAAAATGTAAGAGACACAAAAAAAGGGACTCTGGTGCTCGGAAAACAATACCGCATGTGTCCACAGGGACCGCCAAAACCACTGTTAAGTGAAACATCCTCGTAGTGACTTTAATACGTGACTTGTTGCATGATGATTTAATCGTGTTAAACATAAATCACACTCTTTCCTGAACCAAAGTGTGTTTGTTGCTTCATCTTAACACAAAACACACACTTAACACAAAACACACTTAACACAAAACACACACAAAACACACATGTATGTATGTATGTATGTATATATATATATATATATATATATATATATATATATATATATATATATATATATATATATATAAAGATTCACATTCACATTTGAAGCACATATGTTTGTTTTTGTAACGCAATTTTGTCCTTTAATCTTATTTTGTATTCATATGTAAGTGTGATTTACGACCTTCATATTTTCTGCATGTGCTGCAAATGATTTTATATGTTTTTTAAATTCTTTATAGATTACATTTTGTTAAAATAAAAACAGTATTAGAGGTGAGATGCTGCCCCCCACCAGTGTGCAGCATGTGGCCAGGTATTCCACATTGCATCTTTAAACAATTAGATGGTTTTAGCAGCATTGTATTGCTGGAGTCCCTTTAGGGCCGACGTGTGAAGGCCCTCGCCTGATGAATACCCGCGGGGCCTCCAGGGTTACACTGGCATCTTTTGTTTTCCACTCAACAGCCTGTGATTAACTCCTGGAAAGAAAGAGCGAGTTACCATGGGGGCGTCTCACCTGTGGAATTAATTACCGGCTCCAGATAGCGAGGCTCACTTAGCTTCCCTTCACTTCCTCATAAACAAGCCGTCTCTTCAGTCGCACGAGACTCTAACCAGGTAAGAACACCTCTCCCACAGACTCACTCTGATGCAAATAATGTTAGTTTCATAATGTTAAATATGTGTAAATAACACAGTGTTGTCCTCGTCAGGAAGCTGCACGTGTCCACCATCACTCCAGCAGAATGCCGAGTCAGCTCGAAGGCGCAATGGATGCGTTGATCACGGTTTTCTACAACTACTCGGGCAACGATGGAGACAACTTAAAGCTCAACAAGGGCGAGTTGAAGGAGCTCCTCAACAGCGAGCTCACCGACTTCCTCACGGTACAGTAGACGCTTCATCACGCTGGTACATGTATTGTCTCAATGGAAGATGCTGCATCGGGAAGCAGAGCTTTGGTTTCTGCTCCGTTGAATAGAGGGACCGGGAAACAGGACCTGGTGTCACCTTTCAGGTCACTAGACGTCAGGCCTTTATCATTTAAAATATATTTAAAATTAAACAGGGGACGTAATAAGTGAACTATGTTCTTAGAACTAACATGGAAAAGCTTCATTGACTGACAGCTGATCATAACCGTTCAGTTATTTGTTGCTCTTATTTGTGGCTGTTTTATAACTGGATGGAGCATTTTGGTTATGTTTTACATAACTTATTCTAATGTGGCTTTTTTTGTGTTGTTCCACAAGAAATGCCACCTAAAATATGAATAATAATATACAACAACAATATTAATGATAAGCTTTATTTCTACCTTTCATAACATAAAATGCAGCAGGTATTTCAAAAACAGGGGAAGCGAAAACAATAAAATAATAAAATCTCAAAACAATAGATTTAAAATAAGAAAGTAAGAAAAAAGGTTGATAGTTAAAAAAGAAAATACATATATATAAAAAATATAAATCATTGAGTATGATAAAATATATATAAATATAAATACTGTGGAAAAAAAGGTAGAATTAATTCAAAGTACGTTTTGAGTCTTTTATCCATAAAGCTCTTCATCATGTTGCTCAGCCCCGGCTTCCCACTGACCCCAGCACTGCCTCTGAATTTCCTCAATGGATCTATTATGACCAATATATATATATATATATATATATATATATATATATATATATATATATATATATATAGTGGTAATCCACTTATTAAGGATCCTCAGGATGGTGCTTACCAGGGTACCACGTTTTCAGATGTTGTGAAAGAGTAACACGCTGACCTTGTGTGAGGAAATTGTTTTCTCATTGATTGCTATCCTGCTGTCAAAGTGTAAACTGCTGGTGGCTCTCAGGTCCCAGCGCTGTGTGAAATAAAGGCGAGGATGAGGAGGAGGAGAGGTCATTTCAGATAAGCCCCGGCCCCTGAGCCCGCGTGATAGCGGCAGATGATTGAGACCGTTAACAAAACGTCCGAGGCCTCAGAGTCAGATCTCTGATGCCTTCACGTGTATATATCTTTCTTCTTGTCCTCCCTCATGAGGATGGGACGCCTCAGGTGCTCACGCATCATCATCATCATCATCAGTGGCCCATATCGCCTCCAAATATAGACGCTCCAATGATGTCATCACATCCCCTGAAGCTGCAGTCACCTCTGAGAATAGACGCAGCCCAGCGACGCATTCGCCTCACAGGAAACACTGACACTGGCAAGGCTTCATAGATTACTGTGTGTTTATATATATATATATATATATATATATATATATATATATATATATATATATATATATATATATATACTGTAGGTTCATTTAGATTGCTTTTGAGATTATCTTCTTTATTGAAACACTTTTATTAAATTTTTTTATAGTTTCTCTGGAACTATTTGAGAAACTTTATTTTTCAACAGAATTTAAGATGAACACTGAACTGATTCTTCTTCTTTTAAAGCTAAAAAAAACATATATTAATATAAAAGCAACTGTAAACTGGAGATGCATGGCAATGCAGTTCTATAAACACAAACTTTAAGTTCACTTCAAGTTCATTTCATCTCATATATTTCAATTTATTTAGCTCTTTTGCTCATATATGATATGTTATTTGGGACATATTTACTTTATATGCTGCCTGCCATTGCTGGAAAGGGGAAAGCCACATTTTGAAAGTAATAGCTCTTGGAAAATTGTTAACTGATAGAAATGCAGGATTCAGTTTAGCAGTTTTTTTTTGTTTCATTTCTCATTAAAGAAACTTTCTGGAAACTTAGGTAATGTATCTTCCGAATAAAATCAATCCCGTCTGAGTTTGCCTGAGTTTTCTGGATTTTAATGTCAGCCTTTGCTAAGGATGTTGAGCGTCACGACGTAAAGATCAGCGGGGCCTCTGAGGTCAGGCGGAGTAAAAGGAAAGCCGTGTCTTGCCTTTTCGATCCAGAAGGGAAATGAGCAAAAAAGCAATAAAAGTGGCGTGTGATCAGCTGCAGCTCACGGCTCATTTAGCAGCGACGTCCCCCTGCTCTCCACCGGACACGGACATCAACTTGAGTCTGTACGAAGCTCCAACAAACAACCGCTACGTCGGTGTAACCCATCCTCCATCAGGACCTGAATAGACGTGTTACAGCTCTTTTTAATTGATCAAATAGTGTCAATACTGTTGGCTAACAAGTCCAAGATATACAAGAGAATCATGAAGAAAAATGATTGTTCAATGGAGTAAAATTCTCTTTTTATTTCCTGTTTTTTAGTCTCAGAAAGATCCGATGCTGGTGGAGAAAATCATGAACGACCTGGACTCGAACAAAGACAACGAGGTGGACTTCAATGAGTTTGTCGTGTTGGTGGCCGCTCTGACCGTCGCCTGCAACGACTTCTTCCAAGATCAGAAGAAGAAAACCAAGTAGATCGCTCCCGGCTGTAGAACCATACTGTCAAACAATGACTTTGTGATCTCGCATAGCTTTTTTTCTGGACTCAAATTAGTCATTTTTAATATTAGAGTGATGTTTATAACTAGAGGATACAACAACAACAAAAAATGCCCACGGTGTTGTCATTGTCATCTTTTTGTTATTGTGTTTGGAGCTGCGTTTTATCCCAAACGTGGGTGCATTACAGTAAATACTGGTTGTGCTAGTACTAGTTGTGTCTATGCAGTAGATTAGACAGTTCAGGTCATTACTGTTGATTAATTGAGTGGCTTTAACCTTTAAAAACACGCCTTCTTTCACCGTCGTGTATTTTCTCGTCCCTCCTCTGATGTCAAAGTCTTTGGAGACGTCGTCTCAGCCGGATGGTGCATTTAGGAAACATGTATGTCCCTCGTCTGTCTTGCTCTGAGTCAGCGTTCCCAGAGGAGCAACAATTTATTTTTCCATCATGTTGGCGCAAAGAGTCATGGAAAAAGTCACAGGATCACAGTGATGAGATATCTTCTGTCCAATGTCTGTAACATGTAATGCTTTGAGATATATTGCGTGAAAATGTTCCTTAGATATTTAGAATTTTTTAGATGCCTATTTTTTTATTCTCACCCACAGAGGCTTTTAATATGAGAACTTCTATGGCTAAATATATCACAACTACTTGTTGACGTGATGTAAAAAAATAAATGGAGCTACTGTGAATAAACGGCACTACATATCACCTGGAAACTGGAACTTTTTCTTGATTATTTATTGGATGTTTTAACACAATATGTTTTTCGCATGTACAATGGCCGAAGACGTATTCACATCCTTAATTTAAAGGTGCAACATTTTAAATTCAGAGCATATCTATTGCCTCTCCACGGCTCTCAACATGGCGTCGGCTGAGCCGTAGCAGCTACGTAGCAGCTAACGGCTAACAGCGCTGAAAGGGCTAACAGTGTTACGAATAAAATGTTATGCTGTGAACAAGAGGGTAAAAAACATTACGTCAACATGAAACTTCCCCAGTTGATTACTTGTATTAAGACAATACTTTTGTATTACAAGTTTTCTGAAATGTTATGTGTAAATATGCAAAATAGGCATTGTCTAGAAGAAGAAGAAGAAGAAGAAGAAGAAGAAGAAGAAGAAGAAGCTGATTTGTGACTTGTTTTTTGTTTTGTTTTTGCAAATTGTGGTGTATTTTTACACTCACTACTTCTCATGTAAAATCAAAAAAATAGGAACGATATAGCTGTCCAATTAATGTAACAAAGTAAAAGTAGATTATTAAAGCATAAAGCGTTAGCATTATATAGAGCTGCTCATATAAAGTGTTTGTGAGAGGAAGTATTCTGTAATTCAGCTTCCATTCACCGGACATCTTCACCTTGCTTCTAGTTAAACGTCTCAATGACACGCGGCGGGTCCCAGGTCGACGGACCATCTGGGTCCAGCAGCCAATCACGCGGCCGCGTCTTCGCCTGGAGCAGAAGTGCTGACATCGTGACCTTGGAGAGGAACGCACGTGTCGACTCAAACGGGCTTTTTTTTTTTTGTCAGAGGGTTTTCCTCTAAACGTATCCCTCCTCCCAAAATACCCGACCAGACGGTTGATTTGCGATGACTTTCTCCGCTGTGACGTCGGATGAAAATGACTGAAACTAAAACACAGCGCGCCGCTTTTATGCTCGCAGATGGTGCTTCGCCGTTAATGCAATGTGTCTGTGATTGGCTGTAATGGAGCAGGATAATCACCCTATCTCCTGCAGGGAAGACGCCATGCAGCAATTATGTATTTTTGTTCGCCTTCTTAAAAGGTTGCAGTCAATCGCAGGTGTCATTTGATTATTTTTCAACGTGGATATTTATATTCTCACACTGCGCATCAAAGTGTGTGTCTCCTCATTTCCTGTGACTATACACGTCATGTCCAGGAACTGGCTTTCAGCAGAGGCGTCTCTTCCCACCGATCGTAAAGTATACGAGTCGTGTTGCGTGAGCATCTCTGCTGGTGTGTGTCCTCATGACGTCTTATAGTGTGAGGGCGGGAATTACTGGCAATTAAGAGATGCTTGCACCTGAAGTGCACATGCAACCAGGTTCCCGGCACGATGTGAGTGATAACAAACTGCTTCTTGAAATACAATAACTGCTCTTTTACTTGCTGTAAAATGTAAAGTCAGAAGCTCCTTCGTGACTCTGGAAGCAGGAGACCAGGAAGAAAAAAAAGGAGAAGAGACATGTGACATAAAAGAAAAGATGACACGGCAGAGAAAAGGAGGATGGGATATCGAGAGGGATGATGGAAAGAAAGGCATGCGAGGAAAAGACTGATAAAATACATTACATGTTCCCTGAAAGAACACATGCAGGTGTTGATAACATCAGGAAAATCTAATAATTGTCCAATAAAAAAACACTGACGGAGGAAGAAAAGAGGGACAAGCCCACAGAAATATTTCCTATTGGAATGAATATAAATGTAGCAGGTATGTTTGTGTGTGATGTGTTTCAGGCGTTGAACAGTTTCTCCTCATGTCAGGTGTCGGTGTGGAGCTGCTACCTGCAACGAACGTCTTTACAAATTGCCCTCGAGCCCTTAGTTCCCACATGCTGTCCCTTTGACAATTCCGTCACTCTGTGCGTCACTGTTTGTGTCATAACTCCCATTAGGACTGACGTGTGTGTGTGTGTGTGTGTGTGTGTGTGTGTGTGTGTGTGTGTGTGTGTGTGTGTGTGTGTGTGTGTGTGTGTGTGTGTGTGTGTGTGTGTGTGTGTGTGTGTGTAAACTGAGTGAACATTGAATGTGATATGGTCCTCGTGGATTTATGCATTTTGCAGAACAAGGTTCACACCACGAACAGAACAACAACAATATCAAATTAATTACATCATAAAGACAGACAAGATTAACCATGAAGCATGTAAAATGAACACCATGCAAAAAAAATCTAAAAGAAATCCAATCCAATCAGAGGCATACAGATGACAAACACAGGGAAAATAAGGAGGAGAGCTCAGCGCTCGATTTTAATTAAAGATCGATTTTAATCTTGTTTAAACACGAAGGACGAGAGCAGATTTGTGCCACATTAAAAATAAAGATGTTTAGCTTAAAATGAACTCCACCCGACCAGAGAAGGGTGCTCGCTCAGCGCTCAGCAGTTTTTCATGCACAGATACATTTTGAGATTTGAGGATATTTTGCTTCCATAACATGTCATTGTTTCAGACCAGTGGAAATAAAACCTCCAAAATGCACATTTAGGTGTTTACTGTACTACTACTGTCTATAGGTTTCTCCTAAATTCAAAAAAATCAGGGTAACAATAGCACAGATAAGCACACAAGTCACAGTAAACACTGTTCGCGCCGTTAGCAGCAGCGCCGTTAGCAGCAGCGTCGTTAGCAGCAGCGCTAGCTACAGCTGCTGGTTCAGTCATCGCTGATGTTGAGGTCCAGAGCAGTCAAAATGCTCCCAATCTCGTACGCACCTTCAACAAATAAGAATTATATTTCTTGCTTAATTTATTTTATTTTGTCCATTTCAAACTCTGCCCCTCCTGCATTTTTTTGACGAACTATAAGAGAACGAAAATGACAGATCAGTGAAGGTAGAACATGATTTACACAACACAGGAAGTGTAGGCTTCAGATCTTCCTCACAGTTTCAAGAAGAAGAAGAAGAAGAAGAAGAAGAAGAAGAAGAAGAAGAAGAAGAAGAAGAAGAAGAAGAAGAAGATCATTATGTGTCCGAACACCTTCAGTGCCGCTGATTAGTGCTGCAGATGGAGGATGATCCTGTTATGAAGCGCAACACCTGAGGAGCCAGATTTTCCACGGCTGCTTGCTTTATCCTGGAAAACGGTGCGGTCGTCCCTCCGGGGGAGATGGCGACAACAATGGCGTCCTGAAGCTCCTGTTGGCTAACGTAGAGCCGGATCTGTCTCCTGCACTGGAACAAAAACATTGAGGCGGGCTTTGCATCACTTCTAATGTCTCCTGTGATTCATACCAGATCTAATAAGAACATATTTCCTTTCAAAACCTAAAAAACATACCTATTGAGAATGACTTTTCTAAAATGTATAAAGAAGAGTGGCCTCATGTGTGGTGTGTTATAGGCCACAGACACACATTGAGTGTCTGTATCCGCTTGAAGCCCCTGCTGAGTGATTGACAAAGTATTGATGATTTTGTCTCTCAGAAAGGCCAAATTCAAATGTCACGCTTGATTTTCTCCGTCTGTAGAGTAACGGAGGAGTTCAAACCAAACCGTCATCATCATCATCATCATCATCATCATCATCATCATCATCATCATCATCATCATCATCATCATCATCATCATCATCGCAATCAACCCGTCAGTCCAAAGCACACTTCCTTCCTTTGAGCATCGCTGTGTTTCACAGTGTAAAAGAACGTGAACGTGGGAACAGTTCAACGACAGTCAACGTTTTGTTTTTGTTAGTTTGTTTTTTATGACCACACTTAGTTCCTGAACCTTAACAAAATGTTTCTTACTGCAACCTTGAGGACGAAGTGCCGCTATTTTTAACGGAATACAGACATTTTAACCCAAATCGTGATCTTTCCGTAAACCTGACCACGTTGTCTTTGTGCCTAAACTTAACCAAACCTTTACCATAGCGCTGTTGCATCATAGAACTGATTTTGAATGGCACTGATTCGCAAAGACAAATGATGTCGTACGTCCAATAATCAGAAAACATTATTTTGTGTCTTCATTGGGAGAACTTCTTGGTTTTTGAAGATTCATTTCGGACTAACACATTGTTGCTTTTGGTCTTTTCACGGGATTTGAACACAGCTGCTTTGTAATATTCAATATATACATTAGTGAAAGACCACTGGAGGTGCTTATCACCACAGTATCTACACACACACACACACACACACACACACACTGATTCCTGCTGGAAAGACGCGGGTCGTCATCACGCGCTCGTTCATCACCAGCTGCGCCTGCAGGTGTCTGCCAATGATAAAACACCTGCAGGCCTTTAATCACCGCTCGGCCCATTGGTTTGCACCGTTCAAGCCATCATTTCCAGAGAGATCGCCTGCTGTTCTCTCTGCGGTGACATCAAAAGATAGTGACATCATCCCATGTCTCAAGCGGTGATGAAGCGCCACGTTCTTCACTGACAAACTGAAAGGTCTCTTGGTCGTTTATAATAGTTATTGCTGAAATATAATGACATCTCAGCTGTGGGTGTTAATTTGTATAGTTTTCAGCCACACGTGGTGAGCAACATGCTGATGTTGGTGATTTAGCTTGTTAGCATGCTAACTTTTGCTAATCAGCGCTAAACGCAAAGTTTCCAAAGTGCAGCCGAGGCTGATGGGAAAGTCTTTTGCTTTGCAGATGTTTGGTGATGAACTAAAGTATTGGACACATGTGGTCAAAGGTTGTTACGATGTCAACATACAAGTTACCCAGCAATCATCCTATATCTGCATGTGACAAAAATACAAAAGACAATAAGACGTTTTTTTTTGTTTAATTGCAAAATAAGTATATGATTTGTTAAAAAACGGATACACATCTTGTGTGCAGAAAGCTTCGATGTTCTTTGTCCTTTCCTGTAACCGTGTCTACTCTGTTCAGAGAGAAGTCTACAGCTTGGTTGGGAACTATTGTCTAAATACACTTGAAAATAAAACTCATAGAATTGGACCTGAAAGAAACTTTTCCTCCACATCCCCTCTCTGTCTCTCTCTCTGACTGCAGAATCTATTTTTACGCTCCTGGTTGGACAAACTCAAACTGCTGCTGGTGCAAGAGGAAAAGCCTCCTAAGTCAGTAGGATCCACCCTTTGGGAACTATGAATATCTATACGCAATGTTCATGTGCAATCCACTATGAGGATATTTCTATCTGATCCAAACTGGTGGACCGACCGACCAACACTGCCATCCCTGGAGCCATCACTGGCTAAAACAAGGTGTAATCCATTGCATATAGAAGTCAAGTCCACAGGAATGGTTTGATTATCAATGTGAAAGTTGACTTTGCTCTATTTAGTCTGGAGGAGGAGATAAGGCTTGCCGAATCAATAACTTCTTGTAAATTACTTCTTAAAACCCATTTTACCGGAGTCAAATTCCATGTATGTGAAAATTTACATGGCCATTAAAGCTGATTCTGATTCTGATTCTGATTTTTATAGAATTGTTTTTAAGTAATGTCGTCCTTTTATGTCGGTTTATGATTTTTTTATGAAGTTATTTTTTCCCCCTATTTTTGTTTGTTTATTTTATTTATTTGTTTATTTTCGATTCCATTTGCTCTTTTTTATTTTGTTTGATTTCAATGTATTCATTGTCTTTATGGTATGGTCCTTTTTTTGTTTACTGGTATTTAAGTTATGTATAACTATACTTTGCTTCTCTGTAGAGCACTTTGTAAAACTTTGTTTTTAAAAGGTGCTTTATAAATAAAGTTATTATTATTATTTAGTGCACAGAACAGACAGGAACAGTTGCAGGACTTTCCTTTGAGCACAGCGAGCGAGGAGTGAATATCCTTTATTGAAATATAAATGTTTGTTTATTAATAAATATGTCTGTTCTTGCTATTCAGAATAAATGTGTCCCAGTTCTACTAATGCGTTGTCGTTGTAAGTGCTGCCGGGCGAATCACACACAGGAAACACAGTTGAGTGCTTTGTCATGCGGTATAATTTTATTACAAAAAGGTTTTATACAAATTTAACTGCATAATGGCAATGGTCGTGAACTCATATGTTGTAATATAATAACAATATAATAAGTCTTGTTAAGTACACAAACTTTACACAAAACAATAGCAGTTCCAAACACAAAAGGACACCTCATTTAGCTTTATTTAACAACCAGAATGAGAAAAATGTAAAGTCTGTACAATAATATCACTGTGTCTGTGCATATTTATCTTGTTTTAATTCAGTTGTATGCTTATGTATTTCTATCCAATCAGAGGGTCCGACCAGTTGGATCTCTTGTTTCTTTTTTAATGAAATAATTGAGAAGAAAATAAAGTGTTTGCAGTCAAACGCTACATCTGTGTCGTCCTGATCCTGCCGGCATCAGTTATTGAAACAGAAATCCTCCACGTTGTTGAGTTTGATGGTCTGCAGTTCCTGTCTGTCCAGCAGCCGGTAGCTGAAAGACACCCGGCTGACGAACTTCCCGCTGGACACCATCCTCACCACGGTGTTATCGCAGCCGATCTTCATGTGGGCTGCAGAGGGGGAGGAGAAGATTTACTATTGAGCCTCATTTCAACCGGGTTGGTCACGTGGGATAGGGAGCAGATCCGTGTTACTCACTGGGTCCCGTGAAGGAGATGCAGAGGTCTGTGATCGGCAGCAGCTTCGACGTGTCGATGCCGCTTCCTCCCAGCAGCTGCACAAAATCCCCTGATTCTCCACAGCCGGGCATGGACCTCTGTGGAAATCAACGCTTACAGCTTCATAACCAGTATCCCGGCCGGTTGGGAAATAGTCACCAAATGCAATCAATTGGTTTTGTGTACTGGGACACGAATGTATGTTTTTTTTGTGTTGCTCAGCACAAAATAAAATGCCAATGGAAAGAATATTAGGAGACGTATTCGTGGTGGCATCCATGTGACTACTTTATAATATCTAAAAACAGGACTATGTTTCGGTGCTGGGCAGCTAGTGAAAAGTGGGGTTTTAGAGCTTTTTCACTCAATAAAACAGCGAGACACGACACTGGTCAGAGCAGTGGGACCGAACCAGTAAAGCTCTGGGTCCGGAAAACCAAAACAAGCTGAAAGACGCTAAAATGAGGGGAACCGCAAAGTCCTGCAGCCACCACTTTGATGTCACTAGTCATGTGATTGCCGTTGTTGAAATAAATGATATTGATTTTGCACCACTAGTTCACTCAAATCACTGCAACAGTTGCAATGCAGAAATCACTGTTACAAATACTAACTCATTTTTAACCCAAACCACGATATTTTTCTCAGCCTGAAGTACTTTTGTTGCGTAAACCTTACCAAGTATTTGTATTGCTTGAGTAAACGTAAAAATTAAGCAAACCTACGCCGGAAGTTTATTTTGAAACGAGCGAAAACTGACACGCCGTCCCTGATTCGTCCAAAACTGTAAACTAGGGGTCATAGTGTGAAGCACAGGGCTGCTGACCGATCCTCAATATTTGACGTGTTCCAAGTGAGAAAGTGTGGAAAACACATATCGCTTTCGTGTTTAATTTGGGGCTGCTTTGCACACCCTGAACAAATGTCAAATCATCTCTTTTGTACTGAAGTAGTGGCCGAACTTTGAGGAAAAACAAGGCGAGGAGAAGAAGAAGAAATAGCACCGAGGAAACAGTAAAGTGAATACTGCACATAAATCAGTGTCTTATGTATTTTGCTCACCTGGGGAAATTTGTTGTAGTGTCCCAGGCTGAACTCGGAGACGTCGATCTCCACCGGATAAATGATGGAGAAGCTGCAGTTCCTGTGCTGCTGCGGGCTCACCATTGTGTAACTGCCCTCTGGTGACTGGGAGATCACATTACAGGCTGCGAGGAGACAGGAAACGCATGGGAGGAAAGGAAAAGAGGGACATCACGAGGATTTCCTGGATGCATTCTCAAGGTGAAGGAATTTACACAGAGAAGCACACATTGTTTATTGCACATGACGGCAGCAATGGCGCTATTTCAAGGCGCTTTAATTATGAGGTACCAAACTCACAAGATGTTAATTGTATTCCTAATTACTTGAGGTATCAATCTGAAACAGACACAAAGGTTGCTGTCGACAGAATTAAAGTCTGGTGTCATGAAAGCAAACTAAGTGTTTTTGGTTTTAATAGAGAAATCCACAAATTTGGGGTTGAATTTGGCCCTTAGATTGATCCCTGTGTCCTCACATGTTCCTGCAGGTCCTGGTCCTCATCACCACGAATGTATTTATGCATGTGACGAGGTCTCACTCACGGAAAGGGTTGACGTGCTTCCTGACCGTCAGGGTGAAGCTGCTGCCGGCGTTGTGGATGCGGAAGAAGACCATGGCCACGTTCTGAGAGGAGCGCACGCTTCTCCTCAGCGACCCCGAGTCGCAGTAATCCACGTAGCGCTCGGACAGAGGCAGCGGGTGATCCTGGGAGCTGGGGAACTTCTCTCCCTTCATCACCCAGCCGTCGAACACCTTTATGGGACACGTTAGCGGTTTACGACCACAGAGGACTTGTGCAGGTTTTTCATGTTTTGTTTCATTGAACTTGACTCGGTGAGGAAACACATTGAACTTGGTGCTGAAGGTTGAGACCACAGTGAATCTGGAGCACACTATGGAGGCGGTGCTTTTATAATATGTGCAGTTGCATTATGGTAAAGGAGCTTTCTGTGTAATCAGGAAGCATATTTTTAAGCTCAAACAAGTTACATGACCCCATTTAAGAAGCATGAAAACAATCACAGGCTGTATGGCATACCTATAACAAGGTCACATTCCATCACCGGTGATTACTGAATTCATACTTATAGATCTGAGGAGCTGTTTCTATGCAGCAGGAGTTAAACATGTTACATTTGAGATGAGAAACCCCAGAAAAAAACTTAGTTTTTGAGATTTTGCTTCCATAAAATGTATTTTTTTTGTAAGGAAGACATCTAACATTTACATTTAGGTTTTTATTTTACTATTTTGTCTGTTTGCGTCTGTGGATTTCCAAAGATAATGCAGCATTTGCATATTCAAACATAACATTTCAGACAACTTGTAACACAAATATGTGTCTTAATGTTATAATTGCACATGTTATAAATGTAGCCCGGTGGACAAAGTACAACTGGGGAAGTTTCATGGTGTTATCTATTAGTTATTATTGTTTTACCCTATTCACCTGGATGTCATTTCTCTGCAAAGGCTGTTTTCTCTAAATTAGTTTTGTCTCCAACTCTGATCCATAGATCTCCACTTCAGCAGCTCTTACATCCACCAAACCGAAGGTTTTCACAGAGGGGTATATGTTCATAGATCTTTTCATCACTAAACTTGTTATCACTAAAAACATAGCAGAAACTTTGCCCATATTTTCTGATTCATGGAGTGATACAAAGAGATATCCAGCATTCCCTCTGTAAAAAAACAACACCTTAGACTTCCTAAAAAAGGAAGAAGAAGCCCTGTGTGTGTGTGCGCGTGTCAGGAGGTGTTACCGTGATGAAGTCCCCTCCGCTGCAGTCCACGTCCACGTGCTCGTAGTCCACGCTGATCAGCTCGTTGGGCTCCGCCATGAAGAAAGCAGCGCAGCTGAGCTGAGGACGATCAGCTGTGAAGGTGAACTGACCCTCCACGGCCACCATGTCCAGACAACCTGAGACACAGTGTGTGTCACACAATGCAGGAGATGGATGTATACATATTATATGTTTTCTTTTGCTTCTGTGCTACTCAAAATATATATTTTAGTTGCATTTGATATGCCAATAAAACTAATTATAACTGAAAACTGAACTAGAGAGAAAGATAGAGTATTCCCCTTCTTTTTTTTAAATTTCAATGCCTTTGAAAGTTACAAATATAATATTGTATGTGACTCACGTAGAGGTCGGCGGTACATTAACTCCTCAGGTGTTTCTCTCTTAAGTTCCGAGTTGAAGAATGAAAATAATTCATCTTTGGAGATCTCGTTGTTCTGCAGAAGAAGAAGAAGAAGAGTGCACAGAGTTGACCTCACACCTTTACAGGAGTGATACAGCCACAGAGTGTCAGAGCTCACCTCGATATATCTGCAGTCTCCCTTGAGGACGGACAGACACAGCAGCAGGAAGCACAGCTGCCCTCGGAACGTGCGCTCCATCACGCGCATGTCGGTCTGCAGAGGCGCACCTGAGCGGAGAGAGTGGAGCTGCTCGCGCCCGGCGCCGCTTCTTATAGGCGCGGGCTCGTGACGAGCGCGCGACAGGGGGAGAGAGGGGGCAAGACGGGTTTTATTTATTTATTTGTATCATCTATTAACATGACAGATAATGACAACTACATTTTGAGTAGTAAAAACACAATATCGTGTTATTATTGGATATAGTAATGATATAATTGTTGTGGAAAAGGTGAAATAGAAAGAGCTTCATGATTAATGACTTTGTGGTGAACAGCTTTATTCTCTAGATACATTTGGACCTGCAGGTCTCAGTAAGAAAAGAAAGATGAGTTTGTTGTTGCTTTGTAAAACATTATTTAACTTTTAATATTAGCAAATCAGAGAGTAACAGGCTGGAACTCGTGAAATGAGCTGCAGAAAAACAAACAATTTATTACAATGAATAAAGTTCATAATCTGGACCAGTTTTGGGAATATTTGTACTATATTTTGTGATGCTTTCTCCTGCCTGTGTTGTGTTTCCTCTTTTTTTTCTGATTCTAGTTTATTGACATTCATAAGTTTACTTAAAGGCTTTGGTTCAAGTTAGAACCGGTTTTCAGTGACGTTATCTCGTTTGAATGTGATTTATGAAAAATATTTTACATTAAAATATTGTTCTTCTTTGTTTCAGGACAAAGACTTTCGACCAGCCATCAACGTAACCAAGGACCACATGGATTTTCTCAGCAACCCTTTTGGGATGCTCCTCGTTTTCAACAGTGAGGAGAAGCTTTTCCATCATTGATGATGAAGAACTTTCAGTTCTCAAATATACAACGGATAGTGCAGCAGTCATCAGAGAGCTAAGGAGACTCACAATGTGGAGGGCAGTTCTGGCCTCCTTACCGCCACTGATGAAGATGATGGTGATTATGAAGATGATGTCCCGTGTAATTGTTGAGCAACTCAATCAATGGGAGTCAATCCATCTCTCTAACGCCACTGATGCCATTTGTGACGTGAAGATAGAAGTATCTCACATGCTGTGCAGACATTTATAGTTTTCATGACAGGAAGTGAAGAAATGCTGACTTTAGGCCTTATTGCAGCACTCTATCGGTCTTCTTATTGAATCTTTTATCATGTCAAGTTATCATGGTCTCACTAACGTGTATGAAAGATGCTGTACAATTGAATATGATTTATTGTGAAGGCTCCCAGGATGGGAGCTCCTTTGAAGTTGTTTATCTGGTCAACAGATGCCAGGAAACACTGGATTTAAAATACCTAAAAAACCTTTATAATGTTTTATGAGCTCAAGGAAACATTTATATAGTGGCTATAGTGGCCCCTCTAATAGATGATATTTGAGGACGAGGAATGTAGCAGAAACTTATAAAACTCTTTGTGTTTATAAAAATATAAAATGCATTTTTCTAGAAAAACTGAATTCCCTCCCTCTTTTATCTCGCCTGCACAAATCCAATTGCGAAATTTCAACGATTCAGCATCAAAACAACCATGTTGAAATGCATAATTTTAAAAGTGAGAGAGAAGAACGAGTGAATATTGATGATATCTTATGAAAAGTTGCATGCAGACAGTCTTAGTTTGGTTTAGATGACAAAACCTAGGTATAGGTCCAGGAAAAGGACAACATTCATTTTGGTTGTGTCCCTGCACATCTTACCGCCATGTGCTCGTTTACGGGCGTGAAAACAACTGGAGATGCCCTCACGATGAAGTTCTTGGCTGCTGAAAAGTTTGAAGTGGCATTCACAGATGTGGCGGAGAGTCAAGGACGCAGAGGACTCGCCCTCCACCTGTCAGCTCGGTCCCTGCAGGTCTGCAGGTGCCTCGGGCTGCGGAAAAGGTCAAGGCATCGAAATGCAGGAGAACTGGGCCTCGGTGTAATCGACGCTGGCGTCTGCAAGATAAGCTGTGGGTGTATAAATATGTCTGTACACCCAGCAGGGGAATGGAAATGAACTGAGATTGTAGCATGATTGTGTAACTCATTGTGTCCCTCAAAAGTATCAATGTCAAATTCAAAACTGATTTTCAGTTGGCAGCGTCTACATTCAAACCTCTGCTGCCGCTACATTCACACGGCAGCGCCCTCATCGCACTGCAACGTGATCCAACGCATCGTTCCTGCAGCATCCACTCACCTGAGAGCTGAGCTGACACTGTGAATCCACCTGAGACCATGAGGTCAGAGCGTATGAAACCACTAAACATCAACACATAATTCAGCATTCACATTTAAGCTGTTTCCAGTGTATCACGGGCAGGTCGTGAAATAGAAATCACCAAATGCAATCTGTTGGTTTCGTGTACAGGGACATGAAAACAACGCCATTGGAATGTCGATGAGGATCCTGAATCGTGGTGAACGCACAAATGAAATGCTTCCACGTGACGTAGTTCTTAATATCCAAAAAGATGAATATTGATGGTCGCGAGGGGAGCTGGACCGCAGCGTTGCCACATTTACACAAATGTTCATTGCTATTTTTCATCCTTATAAGTGAATAAATTGAAGAATGAAAAAAGACTTTCTGGACTCTGCACTCCTGACCGATCGCTGTGTGATGTGTGTAATGGTCCAATTGTTTGTTCTGAAGTTACCAAAACAAAATTCAGAAATGTCTGACCAAACGCAAACACAAAGTATGACACTGATAGAAAAAAAAGATATTTTGGCATCATCAGATTTGATATCTTATTCATACTTTGCAAACTGACCTCTACTTTTATGCATCGCCATGTTGGCCAAT
This sequence comes from Myoxocephalus aenaeus, assembly GCA_038501785.1. NCBI lineage: Eukaryota > Metazoa > Chordata > Actinopteri > Perciformes > Cottidae > Myoxocephalus > Myoxocephalus aenaeus. Next base: position 4,499,871 of record JBAMJR010000037.1, on the reverse strand, counting down.
TATAAATGTAATCTCAGGACTAACAAATCAAATCTGACTTTTACACTCCCTTGTCTCCTGGGGCTAAAAACAGGCACGATTACATCATCTTTTTGAGTTTGTGTACATTTTTGTTCCAGATGTTTATGGTTTTAAATTGGGATCTTACAGGATGGAGTGTACGCTCCATACTGAAGGAAAATACTAAATACATACTCAAAAAATGCAACCAGATTTATTCATGCATATGATGATGAATGTACATCCACTGAATGTATATGTCAACGGTGTAGGATGTGTAAACCACTCACATGTTAGAGGTGTAATGTGGCTTGAATAAAAATAAACCCAACGTTTGCTCAGTGCCAGCTTTAGTAGTTTATTTGTTTATTTGTATTAACGGCATGTCTCACATGTCGTCCTTTATTTGTGTTCCACAAACCGATGCTTCACTCACAAGGTCGAATTAAATAACACATTTGTGGCCTGATTTCTCCATTATATTCAAATACAAGCAACGTGTATTCCTTCACTCACAGACTCACATTACGTTGACTAATTTGAGCTATTTAAAGTTCTCCGTTTGAGCGCTAATTAAAACTATTTTCTGCAGCGTGCGTAGGGAGTTTTATTTGGCTGGTGGGTGGATTTGCACTCGAGGGATTCGGTGGCTTTTCATTTCTCCCTGAGGGGTCTGCTTGAATGGCAGAAACCATTAAGTACTGGTGATGAAGCGTCATCGGGCTCCATCAAATCAGATGCTGCCCGTTGTGTCCTCTCTGTAGTTATGTACATCATCGTTTAGTGGAGCGGACTCTGACATTATGTCCACTTAAGCAAATGAGTTCTCTCAAAATATGCTTTCACCATTGGGGGAGGAAGTATTCACATCTGCATGAGTTGCACAAAATGTCTCCATATCGCACGAGTGCCACTTATGTGCTGCATCCTCAATGAGCCAGCTTTCCTTTTTTGGGGTCTTTCACATTATGTATTTCTTTTTAGCATAATTTCTCTGACAACAGGGGCAGTTCATTTCAAAATAAGACAAATTCCATTTTTAGACACAGCGCTGTTGCATATAAGTCAAAGGAAAGATGCAGGGGACATAAGTTTGACCAGAGGAGAGCAAGTTGAACATATTGGTTTCTGGCCAGCTTACTGTGAGCATGTTGGCAGCTCTGTTGGGCTGTATTGAGCTAAATGCTAATATTGGCACGCTAATATACTTTAATAACAATTATTGCATGTATTTATGTTCAATATCTGTTTAGCATGTTAGTGTATACATTTTTGCTGAAACAAAGTACTGGACAAATTAAAATGTTCACCTCGGATCTGAAGTGTCTTCAACCTGCATTCTCTCTAATGTCCATCAGGGGGTGACTCCTCTGGTTGTATAGAAGTCTATAGAAATGACTCTACTTCTCTCTTGATTTATTCCCTCTGTAAACATTGTAAACATGAGTTTATGTCTCAATCTCTAGTTTCAAGTCTTCCTCAATACAGCATTATGTTCATTTAGTAAATGATGGTCATTTAGAGTCAACAGACCATAAAGCAGGACGCTTTAGGGCGGGGCTACTGTGATTGACAGGTCGCTACCATGGCGTTGTCTGGTCTGGGAGTCCGTGTTTTGGTCTTATACCGTTTGACTCTTTCAGAGTGAGTGTTCAGTTCTGGTTGCCTAACGTCTTATTCAGGGTTTAGTTGAACTTAAAATAAGGTGGTGGCGACCAAAAAAACAAGATGGCGACGGCCAAAATGGCAAGCTCAAGGCTTCCAAACTGTAGTCCACAAACCAATGGGTGGAGTCTCGGCGAGTGCGTCCACTTCTTATATAAAGTCTATGTTTTGATCTGACACAAGAATGAACGTTAAGGGACTCACTGACCAATTCATCCTGAGGGGAACATGAATGTCTGTGCCAAATGTCATGGCAATCCATCCAATCGCTAAGGAGACATTTCACTAAAACTTCTCTAAAATCCGAGCCTTGTGGTAGAGGAAACGTTTGGGAGTCACCAACGTCATTAGGATTCATCCTCTGGGGAGATGTATGAAAATCACCAAGCAAACCATTCCGATAATATTAATTTATCAGTTATAGCAGCTGGTAACCTCACACCATGACCCACCTCCACCTCTCAATGTAACATGTGACCTTGACCTCTTTTCATTAAAGGTCAGTCAGAAAGCCTGGAGCTTGGTGCTGCTGACATTTCGTCCTCCATCAGAAACGTATAAGAGACTGAAACGTAATAAATGCATCTAAAAATAACAACAACAAAAAACCTAAATTCATTCATTTGTAACTTTTTTTTAGACGTCAATGCTTTACTGCCAAAAAGTTTATTAAAAATGGAACCAGATAAACGCAGACGCCAGATAGCAGCGCCACACACATGCCAATGTGGACTCTGAACATGATCCAGCGCTTGTATCTGCTCCCTGACGCTGATAAACAGCCCTCACGTTCAGCAGAAATTACACATTAATGAAAACGTACATCTCTCGTAAAAAAAGAAGAAACATTTCAGCTGTTTCCATGTTTTCAGGTATAGTAAGAAAATTGCATTTCTTATCACGCGATAGCGTGCACTCCCTCGGCTTATTGATCGTGAGGCGTGAGAGGAGGGGACATGTCCGGGTTTGATCGTATCGGGAGTGACGTGTGCAGAGGCCTGCGAGGAATATCTCGGTCCGGACGTCCAGCTGTTCAGGTGGATTAGAAAAGGTTATTGGATCTATGTCCAGGATGTCTGAAAGAAGAAAAACACAAACGTAAGGTTTTATTGCATACATCACGTGTCATTCATATAGAATAAAAAGAAAGAAAACTGCAAAGAAATGCTGCAATCAATGTGATGTCAATTAAAGTGATGAATTTCACTCACATTCAAAAATTCACAATTATATATTTCACAATTATACAACTATTGTGTATTCATTTTGTTTGTAAAGGACCATTAAAGGTCACAATAAAAACATACAGACAAACTCAAAATACAAAATTTCATATAGCAATGGATGACACATTGTAAGTAATACCAAATAAAAAAAGTACATAAACTCCAAAAATGATCGTTAAATTGTTATTGACAGAGTTAATACATTTGTTTGATTAAAATCTGCAGATCCTGCAGATAAGTGAGTGCAAATTATTATACAATGAAGGTTACATGAAGTTACATTCAAATGTTCTCAAATTTACGAATGTCACTCGTGACATTGACATTTTCTCAAAACTAACAGCTGGCACATGAAAACTGAAATGCATGCATGCAGGAGAAAGGTCTGTGACAACCTGGCAACCTGTGTGTGTGTGTGTGTGTGTGTGTGTGTGTGTGTGTGTGTGTGTGTGTGTGTGTGTGTGTGTGTGTGTGTGTGTGTGTGTGTGTGTAGATGAATATATACGGACAAACACTTCAAGTGTGAAAGCCTCCTCTGTGCATCAAAGTGGAACATAAGGAGTCTGTACTGTGTGTGCGTGTGTGTGTGTGTGTGTGTGTGTGTGTGTGTGTGTGTGTGTGTGTGTGTGTGTGTGTGTGTGTGTGTGTGTGTGTGTGTGTGTGTGTGTGTGTGTGTGTGAGAAGGATTCAGTTGAGCCATGCGTAATTCAGATTTGGGGAAACAAAGGCCTGCTTATGTCATAACAGGGTAATACACATTCTTGCAAGTTGAGCAGAAGAGACTGAAATCCGGCTTCCTGGTAAACCGGATGAGAGCTCATTCATCTTTAGCTTTCATGTGTCTTCCAAGAAAGGGCTATTTTACACATTTATACATCCGAACACACACAAAAGAATACGAAGCATTCAATTTATTCCGTTTTTAGGATATCATATTGGCTATAACTCTTTTTATCAGTTTGTTTACTTTGCATCCAACTGTCTCCTTTTAAAGTTAACAGTGTTGTTATAGACCAATTTTTTGTATATATATTTTTTTATTCAAAATGTCATGTTTCTCTTTACTTTTTCATCAAGCCGATCTTCATGTTGGTCCCTTTGATGTGTTTTTTTTTCACTTCGGGATCCTCCTCTTCAACCGTTTCAGGGAAGATAATAATAATAAAGAACTGAATGGAGCTGATCAACTCGTATCCACCATACCTCTACTGCCCTCTGCTGGTCAGCTAACCTTCAGAGTTAGCAAATCTGGCAAATTAAATACAAACACAGAAACTATCTGACATTGCAATGCCTTGTCTTTTATTATAAATAAATAATAAGGGGTGCACATAGTTTTGTTGAGGGGCCTTGCACATTTCATGGAAATGCCTTTTATGATATGTCACATTAAATTCAAGAATTTTTCATCGCATCAGAATCTGAATTGTTTATTTGCCAAGTACGTTGCACTTACAAGGAATTTGACGAGGTGAAAGGTGCATAAGAATAAACATATAAATATAGATAAACATATAGTGGCTAGCACTGTCACCTCAGAGCAAGAGGGGCCCGGGTTCGACACTAACAATCTACAACATAAAAATAATTGTACATGTATTTGTTTGTGACAAAAACAGAATATTATAATATTGTATCATATTATAACACTTTAAAATGCATAAAGTAATCTTGTTGATATGACCGCTCGACCAGCATCCACATTTCTAAGACTCCTCCTTCCAGGAAAATGTGTACGAACCGGGTGATGCTGCACATATCAGGACATGAAACATCTCAGTCATGCTCCAGAATCAAACGCTCCGAAAAGCTCTTTGTCGATAATGACAATATTGAGAAAGAGCAGATATATATATATATATATATTCATATAGCAACCCTGATTGTCATTCCCACCATCATGATAATGTGCACATTCCTCGAACAGGCTTCACTCTTGGTTAACCTCAAGGGGCCCTGAGACCGAACCCTGCACTCAGTGCCACATCAGGTCATCACCTTCTCTGCTGGCACAGAGCAGGAATATATATCTGTAATGTTTTATATATTTTCATTTAATTTACACACACGTCTGCACCCTGGGCAGTAATGATGTCCGATAAAACAGTGGGAGCAAATTTAAGCTTAAAATCCAGGCTTAAAACTTATTTTGAATTTAAATGAAAGTGTTAATTCCTCAAGGTAAAAATACTCCACGTTCAAGTTTTGTATCCAAAATGTTTACCAATATTGCATCATATTTTAAAAGTTGCTATGTGTTGGATGTATGTGAAATCTTAAATGTAGAATCTGCAAAGAAACGACAGCTATTGAATAAATATAGTTGTTCAATATTCAATATTTCCTTAAAAGCAGTAGTGGAAGTAACACATTAAGATTCATTACTGTAACAAAGTGGTTGTTTTGATCATCAGTGCTTTTACTTGTTGTCTACATATCGAGAGGCTGAGGGGACTGGTGGTACTGGACCTTTGCATTGGGAATAAATGAGATAGGTGAGTACATCAACACCTACAACAGTGTCACTCTTTGCTGTCGCGGTGCCGCGTGCAGAAACTGTGCAGCTGTATTTGCTGTGACGTGTTGAGTTTATTTAGTTTTTACATCTCTCTGTTGTTGCTTTTGTGGATGTTTTGTTCTGTGTGGATTCTATATGCAGCGTCAGGCTGCTTAACTGGTGTGGTTGCACACGTTTAATTAATAGTGTGCAAAGTGCAATGTGTAACTAATTAATATTTAGTGTTTTTTTTTAAATAAGGACTGTGCTGTGATGTGTAGCCTTTATGTGGAAATGTTAATGCACTTTTTTTGTAGCCTAAATGTGCTCTTTACTGCATACATCGTAACACATCATCATCATATAGGCTACAATGTTTCCCTTTAAAGAGTACTGAGTACATTTTAACTTGTATCTAAGTGTTTTGTGCCAAAGTGTCCTAATTGTACTTATATTTGTGTATATGTATGTATGTATATAGATATATATGACCTTTTAAAGTAACAGTATGCTGTAGTACTCTCTCCAACCCAGGTGAAAATGTCAAAACATTAATAATAATAAATAATAACTTAATACACAGTATAAATTAGGTTTAAAAAAAAAGTGGTTTGCAGATAAAGTTGGTCTACTTGGACTCAGGACTTCTTGTATTTAAGTATGTTTCATGCTTTTACTAAAGAAATATAAATAAATAAATCTAAAAACTTTAAAGTAACAGTAGGCTTTTTTAAATAATCTTCCCAACCTTGATTAAAATGTAAATATTAATACTAATAATTGGATAATAGCTAAGTAGGTTAGAAAAGTGCAGTTTGCTGATAAAGCAGGCCTACTTGGTGTGTAGTACTTGTATTTGTATTTACAAAAGAAATACCACCCTGAATACTACTTCCCCCGCCGCCGTCCTCGTGTTGTTACCGGACAAGCGGACACTAGGACCGCACGGACACCGGCCGCGCGGGGCAGCCCGACCCCGAGAGCTCGTGAAGTTGGAGGCCGACGTCCAACTCAAGTGTCCGCCGCTCGGTACCTGAGGGACAGCGCGTGTGTCTCCGCAGCCCAACCAGCACGCCATCCGACCCCGTTCACAGCAAACGCTGTGTACTCCTCATCATTTAGATTTCACTTTAGTTTGAGTTTTTCTTACTGGAGGACAACACTTTGTGGCTTTAAGACATGAGTGGACTGTCATCAGAGGAAAGTGCTTTATTCCCCAATGGACCACGGAAGGTAGGAGCTCTATAGTCAACACACACACACACACACACACACACACACACACACACACACACACACACACACACACACACACACACACACACACACACACACACACACACACACACACACACACACTGCTCCGTTCTTCCTGTTGGGGAAAAACTAACTTTATATTAATAATGTATGTATTTAGATAGTGGAGTTAGTGCATGAGAAGGAAAATACAAATGTGCTAAAGCTCTATAACTCCAGAAAAAACACATTTGGAGTTATTTATTTAAGCAGGTCTGTGCTGTTAGTGGTGGGAGGTATTACGTGCAAATCTCTCATTATTAAGGTTGATTTAATATAGTGTGCTGTGTGGTTATGGCTGTTTATTGTGTGTATCGTTGCTTGCTGTAATGTTGTATCCTCTGTATGTTGGGAGCTGGTGACTTGTATGAGGATATGCATCAAAACCAGTACAATATACTGGTTTTGATGAGGTGGTGTCATGTGTGAGGCCCGCCACCAGGGGGCTGTCTGCAGTCTCAACAGGAGATCATTTGACAGTATAAGTACACTAAAGGAGATCTATTGTACACAGTGCTCACAAATACTAATTACCACACAGACGGTAGTTTATACTGATACTTTACTTTAGTGGAAGTAGCAGCACACTCCAGTATAAGTTTAAAAACCTGCATTGATCATGTTCCTCAAGTAGAAGTACAGAAGTATTAGCTGAATGTACTTGAAGTATCAAAAATAGAAAAATGGTCCCTGTTAACGTTGCACATATATACCTTATTGTTGGAGTTTCCTTTAGTGTAGAAGAGGTGGATCTATTTTTATTATTTAACACGCTTTTGCTGTTAATCTGTACTTTTATAGGCAAACCATATGTTCTGTATGTAAAATCCTTATTTGTAAGGTAACTGGTATAGCTGTTACTTTGTAGTGACGTAGAAGTATAAAGTAGTATGGAAATACTAGTGAAGTACAGGTATCCCGGCGTTGTATTTAAGTACTTGGTTTCTTAGCTGCTGTGTCATTGTGTTGGGACAACTTTTCCGGCTCTAACTTTAACGTGTCTAAACTTTGGATAAAGGTATTCTGAATCCAAACCTCCAGAACACAATGTATAATAAAACTGTGTATTTAAATACATAATGTCCTTACAGATGAACTGAAAAGAACCGCTTTATAATAAGGGATACTTTCTCAAGGGCCTATACATTGTAACTACATGTATTAATGGTTAATTTATCATTTGTTAATGCTTTATTTATCAGTAATAGCAAAAAGCTGTCAACTTGGTTTGACGATGTGAAAAAGAAACAGATTAATATTTACAACCACCAATATGATGGCTTATTATAAGTGGAATAAGTATTCGGGTGTTTTACTTCAGGATGTACTACAGAGTAAAAATACCTGCTAGAGGCCTGCATTCAAAACATAATAGAAGTATAAAAGTATAAGCATTGAAATATACTTAAAGCACCAAAATTAAAAGTAGTCATTATGCATAATGGCACATTTCACAAAACATATTTATACTATTGGATGATTATTATTGATGCATTCATCACTTTAATGTTGCTGCTGGTAAATATGAAGCTAATTTGAATCACGTCATATACTACTGTACTGGGTACTTTAACCTATACTAATACAACATCATTTGTTTGTTGATTATATTTTGTACTAATAGTCGGAGTCTGAAAAGTAACTAAATGTTGTGACGTAAAAAGTACAACATTTCCCTCTAAAATTTAGCGAAATAGAAAGTATTCCGTAAAATGAAAATACTGAAGTAACGTTCAAGTACCTAAACATTCTAATAATAGCATTCCACTAATGGAAACACACCCAATATACTTACATTCATGCATATTTAATGGGGAATTAGACAACTTAATTAAACCTGCAATCTTATATTTTTCAGCCACAGCAATAAGAAGTACACTTTTATTGACACATTCAGTAACACCGGCCTTCATTTGAAGTCATGTTTGTGTCACCTGATGAATGTTAGTCCAATAGCATCTCTCCTTTAGCTCTGGTTTTGGTCTCCTCTCCTGCATGTGTCTGCTGGTTGCTGCTGAACTGAGGCTTCATGAGAGCGGTGAGAGCATATGAAGCTGTAAGAACCAAAACAACGAGCTGAAAGATGCTAAAACGCTCTGTAAAGCTGCACAGAACTGTAGAGTCAAGTGATGATTAACTCTGAGTTCACATTCATGTCATCATGTGACGCATTGTTTGTTGATATTAGCGATTTTTTTTTAATGATGATGAATATCATTTCCCCTTCCTCCTCATTCGACAGAGCTGGATGTCTGCATTGAATACTTTGTTTTTCACTGATTGTTTATCGGTTTGGAGGTTTTATAAAAAAAAAAAAAGATTATCGTAATAATTAATAACGTGTTACTTTCATGTTTGTCCACATTGACAATGAGAGAAACAGATCAGTTATTAGTTTCATTATCTGATGATCTGGGTAGAAGTTCCAAGAGACCAAAGCTTTGTCTTGATTGCTTGTTTTCTTGGACCAAAACTCCAAATTATTAAAGAAGATCAGAAAATTCTCACATTTCGAGAACCTGAAACCAGCTTGAAACAGCGTGTTTGCTCTTTTTTTATTTTTATGAATCATTTTCTTATTTACTGGGAAGAGTCACAGTCCATTAATTCAATTAAGTTACGTTTTATTTATCTGTAACTACATGTCCATTTAGCTCATCATTGAATAAATAAACCTTTAAGTTACAACAAGGAACTTGCATTTGATGTTGATGTATGCAGTCCATGTGGACTAAAGTGGTAATGTCTCTGAGCACCAGGGTCCCTTTAGAAAAAAGAGCTTTAAGAATAACTTTATAGAAACAGACCATCTTCTCTCTGATGGTCTGTTTACTGATGGAGGTCGATAGAGGAACTGAGACTGGTTCAGGACCAGTTAAAAGTTCCTCACAGTAACTTTAAATGAATAAACCATTGTTAGTCAAAAAAATTAAACATATATTAATCGCCAACCTGATTATCAATGAATTGTTGAAGTATAGTTGTGTCATAAATGATGCTGTTTGCTGAATACATTTGGGGGTTTTGGACTGTTGGTCGGACAAAACAAGCAATTTGAAGAAGTACATTTGGGGTTTGGGAAATGGTGAACTAACAATATTTATGAGGTACAACAATTCTCTGACCTGATTATCTTTTTCTTTTTTTTTGTTTCGCTGTAATTGTGCAGCGGAAGACTATGCCTTTGACATCTGCCCTATATCCTTTGACATTTTATAATATTTGATATTTGCTGATACTTTATAGATGAATGATCCAAGAAACGTTATCGACCTTCCTGTGTGGTCAAAGGTCAGATGTCATCAAAGTCATCATTTAGTCATCCGCTGCACAATTTCGTCAACCCCCCTCAAAAAAAGATAATCTCCAGAATCTTTGTCAAGGAATCTAAAATAAGTGAGAAGAGAAGACGGGAAGTGGTTTTCCAGCAAGCCTCCACTACTTCTTTCATAGCATCATAATTCAACATAGCGAGGATTTAAACGACCCCTCTGGAGAGAGAGAGAGAGAGAGAGAGAGAGAGAGAGAGAGAGAGAGAGAGAGAGAGAGAGGGATGGACCGTGGCCAATGATCTGCAGGCAGAATAACTAAAGTAAGAGACACAAGAGGAGATTTCATAAAGCCAGTTGGAGTCTCCACAGGCCGAGGATGAGTGGAGACACAAAGCCGGATATGAAGCAAGAGGTGATGAAGAGGAGCCAGGTGGTTCAGTCCGTTTAGATTTATTTATTTATTTAGTGCTCATTTCATAGACGCGCTATAGCGCGCGCGATTATAGCCACCTCTTTTTTTTTTTTTTGTCCTGAATATGATATCGACATCCGAGATCCTGCAATAGCACCCCCCGACCCCCTTCCTTGATGCAATCACACGGAGGTGTGCGGAGGAGAGAGCGACTCGAGCCCGCAGCCGATGCCCGGAGTGACGCGGCGGCGGTACCCGAGCGTCGGGGCTTCATTGTCGGGGGGGATCTGACTCCGGAGGCGCGCCGCTGAGGCATGGGCTGCGCTCCCAGCATCCACGTCTCTCAGAGCGGCGTGATCTACTGCCGGGACTCGGACGAATCCAACTCCCCCCACCAGACCACCACCATCTCCCAGGGCACCGCGGCCACGCTGCACGGGCTCTTCATCAAGACCGACGCGGCCGAGACCATCCCCGCCTCCGTCATCACCTACCAGAGCCGCCACTCGCGCAACAACTCGTGCCGCGACCACCGGGAGAACAGCGGCGGCGGCGGCGGCGGTGGGGGGCACGTCCGCATCGAGGCCGAGACGCAGACCAGCCACACCGGCGTCAAGGTATACCGGTTATGTCACAGCAGCATCACCTGGAGTCGTGAGTGGGGGGGATCACACGTGAAGAGGCCCGACGGTGTGTTTGTGTGTTTGTCACCGGAGGAGGAGGAGGAGGAGGAGGAGGAGGCCTCCGCCTTTATTTACAATGCTGTGATGACTTTAGTGCATTCGGTCTCCTCTCGCTCTGCCTGCAGCCAGACATCAGTGCATACTTGTGTAACAGCACGTGTGAGCTGATGCATGAGCTGTTTCTGTCACAGATGCGTGTAATACATGAAAATTCATATTTTATTGTTAAAAGATGCTCCGCCGTTGGATCCTGACTACATTAGATGCCTGTTCAGTTGGACTCTTTGCTATCTTTTCTCATTAGAGAGGTGAAAGCATCAACTTTAGTCCCTCATTTAGCTCCACAGCTGTTGCTCATGATACATAACCTTAAACTAAATACTGTCCTGGAGGTGTGCACCCACAACCTGGCAACCCGCACGGAGATGAAGGTGGTCGTTACATTTGAGCTTGTCCTTGATCACAATGAGAGAAACCGATCGGTTATTATTTTTCCTCCATATTATAATGGATTTATTAACATTTAATACATGGTTTAAAACACACTTTTAATGTAATTGTAAAGTGTCAATTTATATTTGGCATTATTACAACGACTATATTGTAATTTGTTATCTGTTCATACACCAGCCTCTATGGGTGTTGGTGGACATAAAACACTTGTATCTGCTCACCACTACATTATAGGGTGTAATAAACCATTTATTACCTGTTCATATCCGGTTAATGAATACAAGGCATTACAGTAACGTGTCAACGTGTTGCATTAAAAGCAACTTTACCACAAGTGTTGCTGGTGTGATGTTGGTGAAATGACCCTGGAATCTATTTGTATTATTATTTATATGTATATGTTATGGCAAAAGGTTCCCTGAAAGCACAGTTCCTTGTCGGATGAGCCAAGACGTGCATCCACAGCCACAACGCGTGTGCCTCAAAAGGGCAACGGGTCAAAGGGTCATGTGTGGTTTGACCGCTTGTGTTCTTTCGTTAGCTTCAGTTCCTCCCACCGGACGCTCTGATCGCTTCAACGCCGACGGTTCACCAAACTGGGAGACGTTGTCCAATTTGGCACATTGGAAGAAATTATTAAGCCACAAAAGTGAAAAATAAGTTGATGGTTAGAGGGAGAGGCTGCATTTATAGCTTTTCTCCCCAAAAACATTCATCTCTTCAAGGGACGAAGACAAGAAAATAGCTAATAAGTGAACCTTGAGTTTCCACACAGAAATCCAGTTAACACGGGAGACGCTCTTCACTTAATGAAGCCGCCAGTGTTAACAGTGAAAAGTGAAAGTGACACATTAATGTGGGGAGTTTTCCCTCCAGTCAGAAGCTCAGCATGAAGATCACGAGCGGCTGGAGTTGTGTACTCGTCTTGTCCTATTGTTTGTGTGCCTCTTCACTTGTTGATGGATCTCTCTCATGAGGGAGCATGTGAACAGATACTTCTTCATATTCATAATCGAGCCCCAGAGGATGAAGCTGTGATGTGTTAAGAAGTAGTGAAGCAGATGATCATGTCACCAGAGCCCTCAGAAGACATTAACCCACTCGGGCCTGGACCCACAAGGACGTGCGACTATAACCTTTCCTGTCTTTAACCATTTAGATTTGGTAAAACGATGCTTTTGGACATTTGGTTTGAAAAAAAAAAAGTAGTACCGTTTGACATTTGTGGACATTTTTTATGTCATGTTGTCAGTATAACTCTGGAGAGGCTCCACAAGTGACAATGTTTAGTTAAAACAAAGGAATTGAGCTCAATTTATCCGTCTGCGTCAGGAGTTCCACACTAAAATGTTATTCCTCAGAATCGTGTGCGTAGCGTTCGTATACGCAATGGAGAAAAAGTATTGCGATGTATAAATATAGCAATACGTTCATCAGTGGGTGATAATTAACATTACTTGTGTCCGCTGGTTCCACGTGCATGCCAGTTGGGGCGGGTTTGTCAGCTGTTTCAGCTTTTATTTCCGAGGACTGTGAGAGGATCAATGATACCATTTATTATTAAAACCATCTGCCTTTCCCTGCAGGATCGTGTGTGTGTGTGTGTGTGTGTGTGTGTGTGTGTGTGTGTGTGTGTGTGTGTGTGTTTACCCCTCTGGTCAGTACTGCAGCGGTGTGCACATTCACACGTGAGGGACCTGATGCTGGTTAGCCTGCACAGACTTCCCCTCGGGGCTTCTTTTACACAGTCACCAACTTATAAGAAGAGAGAGAGTGTGAAACAGCGCTTTTGTCAGGTGATCACAACCACTTCTGGTTTAGACGTACAGAAGTTCAGTGTTTAGCGAACAGTAAAGCGTTTGTGCTTTGAAAAAGAAGTGAATCAAACTCATCAGAGGGCACGCGGTTGTTCTAAACTGATCGCCTCTGTCGGCTTTTTGTCTATTTCTGCAATATTGAGAAAATAAATGGAGGGGTAAAAGTATGCAGGACAAGTTTGAGATGCAGTGTCGATGGATCAGATCGTAAACAGATAGTCAAAGGACAGATGTTCTATAAACTAACATCAACATCATGAGGAAAAACCTGTTGATTCTAGCATATGAGTTTTGAAAACTATTTTTGAAAATGTTGGTTTATACGATCACATTATCTTAAAGCTGAGCGGAGACAGGAGGCAACTTTCGGTTCTGAAAAGCGAAGCCAAAGCGGAAGTGTCTTAAACCTGCATTATCTCTACTGACCACCAGGGGGCGACTCCTCTGGTTGTATAGAAGTCTATAGAAAATGACTATTCTCTCTTGATTTATTCTATGCTTTTTGACATTAGCAAATCCTGCAGTAAAAGTCTTTTCTGTTGGTATACTCTATTGCATTGACTATAATCAGGCTGGAGTTAATTCAACCTTAAGCTAACCTTAAAAACCCGTAACACTTGACATGATTGTGCTCGGCAACCTTAAAACGTCCATTTTGAATTGCAATTGCACAGTTTTGAACTCAACTGTTGTCTCATGTGAGACATTGTTGTTGTTTGTATGGAAGTTTAAAAATAAAAGATGATGATAATCAAATGTTATGAACCATTTCTTAAAGGGCCAGTGTGTAGCATTTAGGGGGATCTATTGGGCAGAAATAGAATAAACATAAATAAGTATGTTTTCTTTACTGTAGAACGGCTCATTCTGCAGTAAAGAAAACATCATCGACACACCACCATGTTTTCACGTTGGCACACGGGAGAGAGTGTGTACAGTGTGTACATGTGTGTGTGTGTGTGTGTGTGTGTGTACAGTGTGTGTATATATATATATATATATATATATATATATATATATATATATATATATATATAAACCGTAGAAGATCTTGGCCATGCAGCCTACCTCATACACGGTTGTGGAATGTTACGCCGTAATGCTTTTAACACTCTCTCACTCTCTCACTCTCAAATCCTGCCCAGTCGGAGGTGGGCGGGGCCTAACCTCGACCTGATTCGAGGCACACCTGACCTGCCGAGAGGCCGAGCTCAGGCCGCGCAGCTCTTTGTTTGCTGGAGCGTGCTTCTCTCCGTGTCTGTGAACGGATACATTTTGTTTATGCCAGTTCCATTATTTGTCATCAGTTTTGACGTTATTGCCTCTTAGCGCTGCTGCTCGGCCTTTCAGATTTGATTTGAGCACTTTCTCTGAGCCAGTACAGAAGCTTTTAACCAGCAATTAAAAATGACTTTCCCACAGCCGGTCTTACGGGTTTAATCGACACGTAATGCAGCAGCGCAGGAATTACGGTCAAGCTGGTTCAACAGCAAGTAATCATGATTAATATTTTGCCAGTTTTTCTATCGTTTCCGAGTTTGCTTTAGTGGTGTGGACACAGTCTGAGTCTTGGATGAACGAGGAGGGGGAAGCAGGAATGTTTCATCCAGTGAAGTGGAAAATAGTTTAAATGTTGGACTGGGACAACTGTTTACATGCGAAGAAGTTCCTGTAGGTGTGTGTTTACATGCGTGTTATCTCACTGGAGCATAGTCCGGATTTTTATCAAGCACAGTCATATTTCCATGCTCTTTTTTTCTTCTTTTTGGGGCTAGTTTTGAAATGAAGTAGCAGAGACGATGGCACTTTTATTACTGAAGTCAGATGCTGCAGGATTTTTTTTGGGGGGGGGGAATTCCAAACCAGATTCATGCAAAGCAGTTTGAGTGGAATAACACCCAATATTAAATTGCATTAATAGATGAGGCGGGATTCACAAGGATTAGTCTGTATTAAAAAATGAGTCATAAGTGGAAGTATCTGTCGAGTTAACAGGACAAGAGCTCCACCAATACTGTGTTTTTTACACTGATAGCATTATTTGAGAGATAACTAACTAAACAAGAGGTTAAAGGTTAAATAATTGTGACATATTACAGTTGAATATGATGTCAGACACAATTGGCAACTCTGTACATTTGACTTTATATGACTACACATGGTGGCAACGCATTATCAGTAAAAACGCGAAACTCAACCCTACTTCTCACCTGATGTATTTCCTGAGTAAACATCAGTTTATGACCTGTCAATCACCCTGTAGCCCCGCCCTAAAGCATACCCTGCTTTATGGTTTATTTGACTCTAATTGGACCATAATTTATTAGATTAACATCATGCTGTGTTAAAGAAGACTTGCCACTAGAGATTGAGACCATAAACTCATGTTTACAATGTTTACTGAGGGAATAAATCAAGAGACAAGTAGAGTCATTTTCTCATAGACTTCTATACAAACAGAGGAGTCGCCCCCTGGTGGCCATTAGAGAGAATGCAGGTGTGGCTTCACTCGGCAGAACTGGATGGAGGTTGCCGCCTGAACTAAACACAGTCTGTCCACATCTTTTTTTGCACAAGAAAAAGTAACTACTGTTACTACAGACAATAATATCCCCTACTGTGCACTATTAATGGCAGTAGGAACATCAAGTTTAAAGGTGGCAGCCCAGACGCCTTGTTGCTCGGACTGTGGTTTTACGTGAACTGCACGGCCGGCTGCGAACAGTCATTACTGATAAAATACGACGAAAGCTCGTCATTTATCTGGAAATACACAGAATGTATAATTTCACTGGGGCTCCTATCGCACAGGATCAGAGGATTTAACCAGAATAACATCATTTTATTTCCAGTCTGTTGAGTTTCAAAGTATGACACACACACACACACACACACACACACACACACACACACACACACACGCTGAGAAATACAGCCCTGAGTCACTCGCTCAAAAATGATTGGCCATTGGCCCGCGAGTGTAAACAAGTCTCTCTGTTCTGCAGCCATAATGTAAACTCACTTGTCATCTTTATAATCTAAAGGCCTTGTAAACAGTGAAAAAGCACCTTCAAAAGAGTCCATGAAACATGCCCTAACTTTGTTAAGCTTATTGCATCCTGGAGGATAAACTGCAGTGAACTGGTGGCGCAAAGAGAGCGATGTTTAGATCCGTATCCTAATGTGTGTGACTGTGTGCGCTGTATGCAATGACGTGGTGTACCTGGGGCCCAGCGGGTAATTAAGGGTTTATTTATGCCGCACCTTTCAAAGTGCTGCACGAGAACAATGGAATGAGCTGCAATGAGTTCAAGAGCCTTTTCACAGCGAGAGAAAGTTTATCAAGTTAGTTTAAAATCTAAAGCCGAGGTCCGAGGGAGAAGGTGCGCTGAAAACAATGGGAAGTTTAGTCATTGTGGTTGGGCTCGTTTCACAAAGCACACAGAGGTGGTGCGCATGTTTATAGACTTACACTTCCTGAGGATATTGTTATCATTAACTCTGATATAAGCCACCTCATATCCATTTAGAAACCATATAACTTCACAACTTGCCTGAGAATCTTCACGTTTTTAGTTTCTTTTTCAGTGTCGATGTGCGATAGTTGACTTTTATGATTACAGTGTAAAGAGGAACTGCCCACATAGTTCTGGATACTTTTATTGAAGCCAATCGGCCAAAATGTAAACAAATATAGAAACAGATATTTGTCTCTGACTCCATGGCAACATTATACTTCCTGTTTGGATCCTCGAAGTGATGGGAAACGATCAGGTCCAACACAAAGTTATAGATGCTGCCTCATCGGTTATTGATGTTCTGCTTAAACAATACAAGAAATCAATGCACAACATACATCAGACGTGCATTATTTCTCTTCATTTCACAGCTGATCTACATGGAACTCTTTGAGTGTCTTTGCAGTATGTTGTAATTTCATATCCATGTTCATAAACTACTTCATCGTCTGTATATCTGCACCTTTTTTATTTGTTTTATGTAAATCTTCAGCTTCCAAATCACTGATAAAAACATGAATACCAACTAAAAAACCATGTCTTCTACATGTACTTCCGGTCTCTTTCCTCCGACCTTGTGTGACCTTTCATTTCTTTCCACTTTCTCCCCTCTCGGCTGTCTGAATCCTCATGAATGAAGCGTACCAGCGAACCTCGCGCGCTCCTCCACCTCCACCTCCACCCATCTCGTTTCCACCACTCGTCTCCGCTCCGAGGCTCTTGTCTAGTCCTGAATCTCCCCTCCACCTGTTTCCCCTTCCGCGTCTCCCCGTGAGGACTTTGTCACCACGCTCTCAAACGAGAGACGGCGACCGATGATCCGATCGCCTCCTCCATCGCAGCCGTAACTCCGCTGACTGACCTCCCTTCCAAACTCTCCTCCGAGCAGCAGAGCTTTCCGCATCGCCTGCCTGTCCCCGTTTGCACTTCCTTCCTGTTCTGTTTCACATCTGGCTGCGTCGTCCTCAAAGTGAAACACAATTACTCGCGTTCTCATGAAGCCAAACCCCTCCCCCTCCCTGACATCTCTGGAGTCTTTGCTTCTTGTTGTCAACAGTGATCCGGTCCCCTCGGCTTCTTTTTTTTCTCTCAAGTCTCTTAGCCTCCGACGCTGAACCACAAGATGCTGCCGGTCTCTCTTCCTGACGTCTGTAGCTCAGCGCTCCCCCGGGTCGTCTCTTGCTAGATTGACCTCGTCTCTCAGACCTCACCGCGGCCCCTGACCACATGGAAGTGGTTCCAGCTCGGGGCTTCCATGAATCTCTTTGCCCTCGGAGACAAACAACTGACTCACCTGATCAGGGATGTTCTCTCCAACCAGGCCGATTGGTCAAGGTCAATTATGGTTTATTATATACTGTGTGAGTGTGTGAGAGTGAGACTTATTATTGGCCATCTCACTGCCGCACTCAAACACTTCTGCTGGCGGCTAATTTACAGTTTCGCTTTCTGCTCACTTCAATGTGGATTCAAAAAATATTCAACCCTGCACCCTCCAGACTTCGCAAATGTGATCGGACTGAATTGATCGAATTCTGATAGTGAAACGAGACACTTCGCCGGGTTTTGACCAGTGTCCGAAATACAGCGAGAACCCCTTAAATGGACACTTCAAAATAAAATCAAAGGACATTTATTTGCCACTTATATCCCCAGCAGTTTTAAATATTCAAAGTGCAAAACATGTATTCATAAATATGAACAGTTCGGCTAATTTCTTTTGTATTTTGAGAAATTGACTCACTAATTAAAAAGCCATGGTGAGATGAATTAGTGCTATGTTGGGGGTCAAAGGTCAAACTCTAAATACAATACCGTGATGTGTTTTTCTTTGTGTAAACGTTCACGCTCACTTTGCTTCTGCTCTTTAAATGTGAATAATGTGAACGTCAGACATAAAACACGACGGAGCAACACGCCCGTCTGTTAAGGAGACAAAGGAAGTACAGAGGAATATTTATCTCTGCCAACTGGGCTTCCGTTTCCACTTCAATAGATATTAATTCCCTTTTTTTAAATGGTGTTTTTATGCCTGGCTACACACAAAATAACACAAACGCCACCTTCATAGAAAAGGCCTCGCATGTGAAGGAACTAAATCAGCATCATTGCCCAACACTTGGCTCGTGCTGGGTCACATGCCAGTATGTGAGTGGCTCGCTCAATGCTGCCTTGTTTTTTTCTTCTTTCTTCTAATATCATAATGTTCTATTGAAGCATGTTGCTCAAACGTCTTAAAGTGGAGCGCCCAAAAGCTCCGGATGACGTTTGGTTGGTTAGTGGCTGGTCCAGACTAGCGGAGTCACCGCTGACAAATATCGTGTGGTTGAGTCCCCACCTGGTCTCTATAGCGTGTGATGGATCTCGTGCCTCCTGGCAGAATCCACTCCACCCTCTTTCTTTATCTCCATCTCTACCTCACGGATACGCGAGAGAGACCTTAATCTGCAGCGTTCCCCCTGTGGGTTATGAGCGAGTGTTTACCAACACGTTTGAAAAAGCACGTCTTCCAAAACACGACGAGGAGAGATGAGTCGGCGGTTAATCATCTTCTCGTGTCCTCCGCTGCACGATGAACACAACCGCTGATTCATTGTGTGTCCAACGTGTGGTGTAAGCATGTGTGTGCTCGTCCACGGCAGAGTGACGCAAGAGGCCGGCTGCGAAAACACACACACACACACACACACATGCATACACACAGCTCAGGGTGTGATGCTCCTGCAGTGGGATTATCCAAGTAAACCTGTGAGTTCAGTCTGCGGCTGCTGCTAATTCCTTCTGAAGAGGGTTGCAGTGGACGGCTTCACTCCGGCTGACACTTCATGTAAATATCCAAAATCTGGAGTAAAGAAACTAGGAATATATATCATTTTTTAAGAGGCTGTTGCACGTCTTATTGCTGCATGGCGTCTTAGTGAGAGAGGGTAAGAGGTAAGGGAGAAGATTAAAGGAGTGCAAGAGAGAGAAAACAGTCAGTATGCAACATGCTTCTGGACACGAATGGTAAAATGGTAAGAAGTGTTTGCAGCTTTCTTCTGTATATTTGTGTGTGTTATTGTTGTTGTTTTTTAACGTGCTTGGTCTGTGTCGGTGGCTCACGCGTGGTCTCGTCTGTTTCCTGCAGGTTTCAGCTACAGAAGAATGTGTCGGCCCTATGAGACTGACCCAAGAGCCCATTCAGGTGAGAGACGCTCGCACTCCTCCGGTCCGGTGTGGGGCGAATGAAAGACTTCAACTCTTTCTTTGTTGTCTTTGTTTGAATCAGGTTTGGGTTTCCTCGACACCTTTTCACGAATATTCGGCTGCAACCGATTGTTTTCATTAGCGATTCATCTGCAGATCATTTGTATGATTAACCGATTACTCTATTAGTGTATGAAAAGCCCAAATATTGTCAAACGCGATCTCAACTTTGTCTTCAGGTGTCTTGTTTTGTTCCAACAAATCCACCCCAAAAAAACATAATATTAACTTTACAACATTTCAGAAAGAAAAAGCAGCAAATTATCTTATTGGAGACGCTGGAATCAGAGAATATTATCTAACTATCTTTGCTTGAAAAATGACGAATGATTAATTTATTATCAAATTAGTTGATTCATTGTTTCAGCTCTACATTAACTTTAATGATGATTTTAGATTCATCCTCTAGTTTCTGTCAAATTATATATTTTTTCTTGAAGATAATGTTGCATGTTGCTGTAAACTTTGTGTTCATCGGCTCAATAACAATATTTACCGCTCAACACACAGCTGAGGAAGAGGAAAATAGCAACTCTCCTCCTCTCAGATCTCCAGTTGTATCAAACATTACATAATTACATACACTTTGTCTTTTACACTCGGGAGCGATCACCCACCACCGTTTGTACTCTCGTGTTATGTTCAGGTTGCATTGGGAAATATGAGCTTTGTACTGGGAAAACATTAACATCTTGGTGGTGAAGTACAGTATGCTGGAAATGGTTTTGCTAACCTCAACATGGCCCTCCTCCCTTCATACACTGCAGGAGGATGTTTACATAAACCAATAACACAGCCTTAAAGGGCCGGTACACAGTTTGTCAAGTCAGGTGCTCATGAGCAGTGAAGCAGGTTGTGGAATCCTTGTTTTGTGCCAAAAAGAATATATTCAAGAGGTTTATCTGAAGCTAAATGAGTAAAACCTATCCTTTAAATAATATATAATAATAATACAACATACATATCTCCCCTAGTTTGTTTTGTGTTGAATTAAAATGTATGAAATAACAATAAATCATGGATGGATTTGGATCTTTCGCTTCTTCTCGTAATATTCCCCAAAACTGGAATCAACCATGTTCCACTGTATGATCTATACATTGAGCAAATTATATAATAGGACATCAATAATGATAATAATAACTTTATTTATATAGCACCTTTCAAAACAAAGTACAAAGCGCTTTACATTATAAAAAAAAGATTCAAATAAAAACCAACAAGAGATTATTCTGATGTTGTACTCGTCTAGGAATATTGCAAGGTGAGGTCGGGGATTGTCTGCTCATCCTCCTGTGAGGGATTAATTAGGCCATGTGCTTGTCAGATTTACGCTTATGCAACAAAGAAACCCTGAGAGGTCACCAGCGGGTTGAGATGCACGGCTCCTCTCCCTCCAACCGGCTGCTTTCATGAGGCGCTTTCCTTTCCTTTGCTGGTGTGTGTGACCGAACTCCAGGGGGTTCTGGGTTCGAGCTCCGCTCCAGCGCGGTGATGTGAGAGGCCTGGCGCGCCGCTCGTGTTCCCGCTGTGCTGCAGTATCCTGCTCCTCCTCCTCCTCATCCGCCAAATACCATCGCACCAGGACTCTGTGTGGCGGCGTGCAGGCAGGTGGAGGGACCAGGGGGCTTTATTAGAAAGTCTCCTAAGACCCTTAAACTGCTCCCCCGGAGTTGTTCCTCCACTCCTTCTGTCGGATCCGTGACCTCAGCCCGCCTCTCTCCTCCAGATGAAACGAGAGAGAGAGAGAGAGAGTTATATATAGTGAGTTTTTCCTTGACATTTACTGTTACTGCCTCCCAGCCCTGGAGAGTTTCAAGCTCTCCAGATTCATTACACAGACAAGTAACACACACACGTTGTGTGTTTAGGGGTTTTTCAGCCAAAGGTTTTGACATTCTGCCGCTTTGAAACCTTTTGAATGTTATCAGAGCCAAACGCGTTAAAGTCAATTAATCAATTAGAAGATCAGCAGAAAGTTAATTAGACAAATAATAAACTCGTACTGTTCTATATTGTTCACATGCAAAGCATCCTGTGGGTGTAGTATGAGATGCAAACGTAAAGGCCCTCCTTCATATTCTCTCTGATACTCAAAGCCCAGTGACACCTCTCTGTGTTTGGGAACCTCCCGCCGTGAGATGGCATCTGGCCCGGGTGTGCAAACACGGCGGATTAACCTCTGACCTCTGAAACTGTGAGTCAGCTCGCAGCGGCGGCCGACTGGAGCCTGTACGGCAGGTTTCATACAAATAAGTCGTGTTGTTTGTGTAGCTGAAACCATTTACACTGCAGTGTAAAGGTCCGTTACGTCGATGTCTTTATGAGAGATCGGAAAAACTGTATATTTCAGTCACCGTGTGTTTTATTGACAGTTAAAATAGATTTGACCCCTAAAAGCGTTCTTAGGAACTGTTGCTCAGAGGGATCTTTTGTCTCCACATGCTAAACTAAGCTAGCATCTATTTCTAAGGAGGAGGTTCCTCAACCTGAAAGCATAAAAGAGCCTTCAACATGACGGATGGTGGTGGACGTTAACATTCTAATGACGTCTTCACGCTAAAGACGCCGTCACCAGTTAGTTGTGTAAACGCACGTTGACCTGTGTGAGCAGTGTGTTACGCCCGTGTACGTCAGCCGGGGGTTTGAGGCCCGCCGGTGCCTCCCAGCGGGCGCGTCGCTCTGGGCGGCGGGTCAGAGTTGTGAGGGCCGGCCGCGGCGCTGCGCGTGTGGAATTTCACACGTTGGCACCGTGGTTACACAAAGCGCTGCCACGGTTACGCAAGCCAGCACGGGATCAAAGACTGTGGACTTTCACAAGCGCTCACCAATACTAGCTCTTCTTCTTCTTCTTCTTCTTCTTCTTCTTCTTCTTCTTCTTCTTCTTCTTCTTCTTCTTCTTCTTCTTCTTCTTCTTCTTCTTCATCTTCATCTTCTTCTTCTTAGTAGTCTTCTTCTTCAGCTTCGTCTTCTTTTTCTTAGTAGTCTTCATCTTCTTCTTCTTAGTAGTCTTCTTCATCATCATCTTCTTCTTTTCATCAGTCTTCTTCTTCTTAGTCTTCTTCTTAGTCTTCTTCTTCTTAGTCTTCTTCTTCTTAGTCTTCTTCTTCTTCGTCTTCTTCTTCTTAGTCTTCTTCTTCTTAGTCTTCTTCTTCTTCTTCTTAGTCTTCTTCTTCTTCTTCTTAGTCTTCTTCTTCTTCTTCTTCTTCTTCTTCTTCTTCTTCTTCTTCTTCTTCTTCTTCGTCTTCTTCTTAGTCTTCTTCTTAGTCTTCTTAGTCTTCTTCTTCTTCTTCTTCTTCTTAGTCTTCTTCTTCTTCTTCTTAGTCTTCTTCTTCTTCGTCTTCTTCTTCTTAGTCTTCTTCTTCTTAGTCTTCTTCTTAGTCTTCTTCTTCTTCTTCTTCTTCTTAGTCTTCTTCTTCTTCTTCTTCTTCTTCTTCTTCTTCTTCTTCTTCTTCTGCCGTTCTCACCTGTTCTTTTCAGTCTTCCAGCGCGTCCTATCTCCAGGTGTAGAGCGCGGTATATACTGAAATACTGTCTTCCTATTTTAAAGATATACAGCACGGTGCAATTAATCGAATTTCAATAATTTTAATTATAATGCATTCTATGAACATAAGATAATTGACATAACGCTTTTGTTTTCCTCGTCGATGGCGAGCCGCCTCGGTTTGGAAAGGCCTGGATTCATTTTTGATGATTTGCG
The DNA here is from genome assembly GCA_038501785.1 of Myoxocephalus aenaeus. Taxonomy (NCBI): domain Eukaryota; kingdom Metazoa; phylum Chordata; class Actinopteri; order Perciformes; family Cottidae; genus Myoxocephalus; species Myoxocephalus aenaeus. The sequence goes on along the minus strand of JBAMJR010000037.1, from coordinate 4,476,083 downwards.
AGGTGACGGTGGCGCTTTAATAATAATAATAATACATTTTATTTGTATAGCACTTTACAAGGTAACTCGAGGCAATTTACGAGGTAAAAACAAACAATAGAAGCAACAACAATATAAAACAAGAGAGATGACAAAACAGTAAAAACATATCGAGCCCCGATCTGATTCCAGTGTTTAATTAAAAGGCTGTCTGCCTCACTGTGGGAAAGAGATACATGTTTTATGTCCACTCGACTTGAACATTGCTTTCTTATGATGATGAAATGTTTACAGTTTAAAGTGCCAGAGCACAACAGTGTTAACCAGAGCACTTGGATCTCTTTGTATTGCTCTCATTTGATGCATTTAACTTTCAAATATGTGCTGCAAAATGTTCTTTCTAAATGAATATGATACAGAAGTGTATATTGACAAAAATATGAGGATTTTTGCCAATAATCGAGCAGCCCAACTTTAAAGAAAGAGGGAGGAGTCTAGCTGGGTTCTCTCTCTCTTTCTCTATCTCTCTCTCCCTCATTTGTTGTCCTTAGACGGAGTCAAGAGGTGATGCTGCTGCGAGGCCGAGCTCAGTAGTGTGTGTGTGTGTGTGTGTGTGTGTTACAGTGTTGTATTTCCTCCCCACCGCACCAAAGGTGTCCGGTGGTGTGTTCGTGGTCAAAACACAGTGTGGGATCAAAAACAAGCGTCTGCAGGCTTCGTGTCTGTCGGTGTGAATAAAAACAAAACGGCTCTCCCTCGTGTTTTACTCGCCGCTCGGTGTTTTATCGATGGAATGACTCGTAACCGGGAGAAGACGTTACATGACGTGGTCGGTTCAGCCCAGGTGTTCTTCATTAATGCGCTCTACTGAGGGTTATGTTGAGGGCTGGAGTCTGTCCCAGCATGCAGAGCTGCCAGCCTATCAGAGGGAAACGAGCAGATGGAGGAACGCACTTACAATTATGGACAGTTCCCAGTCTTCAAATCCCCCGAGCATGTCATGTGATGTGAGAGGAAGTCCTCTCGTTCTCAGAGAGAAGACGCAAACTGTAACACGGTTGTTATTTATTGTTTGGTCCTCAATGTTTTTATCCATCTTGTGAGTCTTTGTGTTTATGTATATGACGGTGAAAACACATGTTGTGCCGTAAATATTGTTGCTCAGATTCATAACCAGTGTTTTCTTGCTGTGAGACAACAAACCGTAACCACTTTGTCACAATAACTTCTTTTGTTGGACATATATATATTCTCAGAAATATTGTATTATTGTGTTATTTTAAGAGATTTAATGCCACTGACTAAAATGTGAAATGTTCAGTCTTGTTTCTCACACAATACGTCGATAAAGTACATTAGTTGAAAACGTAAAATATGATCAAGATCATTTAATTTTCTCAAAAAATAATAGTTTTTTTCTGCTATTTTTCTGTCAGGAAGTGAGTTTTATTCATAACCATACATTTTGACCTTTTTTTATCCATCTGAAAGGCCCCTTAACATATTCAGCATCAAGTTACACAAAATGCTCGTGGTTCTCATCCATCCATCAAATCGACACTATAAATACGATGTTTTCCATTATTGTTGTTACTTTCATAATGTACATCCTGTCATAAACATATTTGAGATACACTGTCCCACAGTGTGTAGCTCAAACCTTAACAAAATGGCTTCTCCTGAATGATCAGAAACAGCCCATGTGATTTAGGTTTTATTGGCCTTAAAGAGGTTTGGCAGTACTGTATTATTCGGGCCCATAAATGTCGTGCTGTAACCTCGGTGTCAGAAGTGTACAACGCAGCCGAACTCTGCTTCTGGGATGTGTGCTTCTCTGGAGAATGTCCTGTCTGAGTAGTAAATGTAGTGAGGACCTGCTAACACAGATCTCCTATAATTATCAGCGCCATCTCACCTGGGCGTCCATTCCTTCCTCTGCCTCCTCAGGTCCTGCTGGTGTTCGCCAAGGAGGACAGCCAAAGCGATGCCTTCTGGTGGGCCTGCGAGCGCGCCGGCTTCAGGTGCAACATCGCACGGACGCCCGAGTCGGCCGTGGAGTGTTTCCTGGACAAGCACCACGAGATTATAGTCGTTGACGGACGCCTCTCGCGCTACTTTGAGCCCGAAGCTGTGTGCCGGTGAGCCTCACCTGCGTGGTTGTTTCTCATTTTGTCTGTGTAGGTCATGCTTGATGGCGCGCTCATGTCTGTGTGGTAAATATGACGCTAGAGCCGGTTGGCTTAGCATAAAGACGGGTAATAAAATCCACCTTCCAGCTCCTATAAAACTCACTAAATAGTCACATAAGCACCCGAAAAGCTTGTCATCTATTAGATGGATTCTTTTTTAGGATTAGACAGAGCCAGGCTAGCAGTTTCCCCCAAATGGTCAACCTCCAGTTCAGAAAATTAAAGCCAGTGCTGAAGTGTCTTAAACCTGCATTCTCTCTCCTGACCACCAGGGGGCGACTCCTCTTGATTTATCCCCTCAGTAAACATTGTAAACATGAGTTTATGGTTTTAATCTCTAGTTCCAAGTCTTCTTCAATACAGCATGATGTTCATTTAGTAAATTATGGTCATTTAGAGTCAAACAGACCATAAAGCAGAGGATGCTTTAGGGCGGGGCTACACAGTGATTGACAGGTTGCTGCCACGTTGTTTTTTCGGTCTGGGAGTCTTCGCCCATTTAAAAGCTACAACAAATACCACTGTGAAGAAAAAGCCACAAGATACAGGTGACTTTATGATTATATGTTTGTTTTTTAAACACAATTTCACTTAATGATCTTTTTTTTTTCTTAAAGCACTTCTATCACTTTGTGACTTTTCCTTTAAAAAAAATAAAACAATTTCGAGTAATTTCCCGAACATTCTCTGATTATTATCGAAGCATTTATCAGTAATACAGTTAAGATGGAAATTAAAACCATCATATGAATATGTCGCCTGCATTATGTTCTGTTGCTGCTGGACTTCTCGTTAAGCAAGCAGTGGAAAAGGTTAATCTGGAGCTTTGTTTAAGCGTCACACTGCAGTGTGATTCCTTGAATCAACACGCGTGTTTGACATTAAACAAAGGGTTTAAAAAAATGCCAAAAGGTTCTGATTATTTCTCATATCAAAGAGCATGAAATCCATCACCTCAATCAAAAACAATCACTTTTTTGACTATGCGGCTTCTACTTAAAACCAGTAATAAACCAGTAATAAACCAGGAAACCAGTCGGTCGTAATGCGGCTGAAGTGGAGGGCTCTTTGGCACCATCTGGTGTTCACCGGCGGCACTGCAGGCTTCTAATCGAGCTGAACCTCCTCCACTCTTTGAGCCGCTGTAGTCTGATAGCTGCTGCTCTAACTGTTGCTCAATCCGCTGCTCTGCTTCTGAAAAGGAGAAGCGGTGGACGCTGGATGTCACAATTCCCAAGTGGCCATTGAAGTAGAGTGGCACTCGAGTGAGCCTGAACTGGTGAGTTTGTTTGTTGACAGGAAAGCTGGACGGTGGCCCAGTGGAGCCCAGAGTGGAGTGCACATGCAGGAATCTCTCTTTCTTTCTTGTCCATTTTTTTTTTTTCACGGCAAAAAGCTCCTGGCCTCTTTTCAGCAAACCTCTTTTTGATTGCAGAATAACCTCATTCCTTCCTGGTTCTTGCCAGGTGTTAGTTGAGTTCATCCTGGCACTACTTAGTGTCCCCCCCCCGTTATGGGCATTTATTTAAAAAAGATGTAAGCAGGAGGAAGTGAACCAGATATGTTTCACTAATTTTAAAACGTAAAAATGTTTCCTCCTCTTCTCACCGAGTCCCCGGCGAATATTAAGTGACATAAAATCTCTGATTATTGCAAATAACTTCTGAAAAAGCTTCTCCTTTTTTGACCTCTGTGAACAAAGGACGTGTGTTTGGTGCGTTTGAATGTGTCCCATGGTTGTGTTCGTTCTGTGTGAATACCCTCTGGGCATCATCGCAATGTCTGTAAGGATCTTTTATTCATGTTTAAACATCCTCGCGCTTGTTTTACATCCTCATTTCTCCATTTCTGTGTTTCTGTTTTGTTTCTCACTGGTATAATGTCATCTCTCTGCCTTGCAATTGCTTTCATTGTTTCTGTTTCCACCATGTAAAGTGCCTTTTGAGTACATTTTAAAGCGCAGTACCAAATAAATGTCTTATTAATAGTATTATTTAGCTCAGAAGTACTTCTGTTTATTTCTGCAGACGTCGGGCCTGTAGTTATTGTTAGGAACAATACAAAGTTCATCCATACAAAGTTCATCCATACAAAGTTCATCCATACAAAGTTCTGCTTGGACACTAAAAACCACGACCAAGTATTTTTATAGAGATTAAATAATCTCTCCCGATTACCAGTTTGGCAGCTGCTCCTTCACTTCTTTTCCTCATCTGCTCCCCTGTTCCTCCTCCTCTCCTCCTCTCCTCCTCTCCTCTCCTCCTCTCGTCTTCCCTCCTCCTTCCTCTCCTCCTCTCCTCCGCTCCTCTCATCTTCCCTCCTCCTTCCTCTCCTCCTCTCCTCCTATCCTCTCCTCCTCTCGTCTTCCCTCCTCTTTCCTCTCCTCCTCTCCTCTCCTCCTCTTGTCTTCCCTCCTCCTTCCTCTCCTCCTCTCCTCCTATCCTCTCCTCCTCTCGTCTTCCCTCCTCTTTCCTCTCCTCCTCTCCTCTCCTCCTCTCATCTTCCCTCTTCCTTCCTCCTTCCTCTCCTCCTCTCCTCCTCTCCTCCGTCCTCTCCTCCTGCCAGCATCGTGGCCTTTGTGGCCTAAAACCTCTGACGTTCATGTTGTGTCTGAGTGGAGAGATGTTCCGTTCCCTCTTTTGTGGCGATGACATCATCACCCCCCCCCCCCCCCCCAAATCTGCCCACATGTTTGTCCCGTACCTGAGCTCAAACCCGATTTGACTTTTAATCCGCATTTGTTTTAATTCCAGGTTGATCCGTGCGACGAAGCCCTCGGAAAACACAGTTATTCTCGCTGTTGTGCCGCAACAGTAAGTTAGATTTTGTTTACCTTTTTGAAGCCTTTAACGCCTTCTGTGTTGGAGGTGTTTTGTGCAGTTATGCTTCAAAGCAACAAAGTAAAAAAAAAGAAAAAAAGAAGTCATTATTTATTAAAAGTGTGACACAACAAAGTCTTTATTTACCTGAATGAGTTCATCCAAACTCAAGACCTCCTCCATATTTACCGGTTGTCTTGATGAATCTCAAGTTATCCATGAACGGAACTCAGCACCTTCTCCAATTTTCACAATAAAAGTTGCAGCCTTCCCTTTTTAGACGAGCTTTTAATGTGAAAAAACGCCTGTTAGAGTTGTTTGCCCAGCAGAGCAGAGAGAGAGAGGGAATATGTCAAATCTGTTCTGTGAAATATCAGAAAGCAATGTGTTCATGTTGATTCACATCACTTATAGCAGGAAGCTGATTGAGAAAATACGTTTTCAGAGCCTTTAATCTTCCTTTCCTTATACAACTTTAGTTAAAAGCCGAACACCAGTTAGACGCATATGTCTGAATGCTGCTAAACTCCATGTCTGACTGCTGCTACAATACAGACTTATAGTTTCATTTATATGTTGTCTAAATGTTACTTTTTACTCATTTGCACTTTATATGATTATTATCTCTGTATCACTTTATGTTGGACAGGAGAGAAACGTACTTTCAAATCTTCTGTATGTTTGCACAAATGGAAGAATTGACATTCAAGCTGACTTTGACATTGAAGTGGACGCTCCCTGCCTTCAAAAGTCAGAATACGCGTCCACTTTTGCTCGTTTTCGTCACCTTGCTGGCTACAAAATAAAAGCCTCCCCACTTTTCTCTGTTTAGTTTTCACCTTTTCTTTTTTTTTCTCCTTTTTTAATCGGTCTGCCGCATCGGCTCGTTGCCGAGCGGGCCGGAGGGATTTAAGAGGGAAAGGAGAAGATCGTGTGTCGGTTCGCTAGATCAAATGATTCGTAATCGATTTGTTATTTTACAGCCAAACGTTAGGCCGGGTTGATGGAAGCAAATAAAAGCTCCGGCTTTTAATTGCAGCGTTACGCTAAGTGTTGTTTGTTTTCTGTAAAAAAAAAAAAGAAAGAAAAAGGACTCCGGTTGCAGCCGCTAATGATTCTTTTCCTGTCGTTGTGCAGACCGGCTGACCAGGACGAGCCATCTGTTCTTCCTCTCCTCTGTGCGGGATTTAACCGAGTACGTCCCTCCTGAATGTGTGTTTTCCAGCAGACTGAGTGTGATACCCTGGTGTCTGCTCGATGCTTTTCATTGAGCCTCTGAGACGACTTTCCTGAAGGAGGCCCTTATTGCCCGCGGTGTTTGATGGTGTGAATGTGGCGTAGAGGAGGTTGCAAAAACAAGTCGCTGCTGAGTAAACGCTGACTCACTCTTCTGTCTCTCTTTCTCCTCTTAACCCCTGTCCGGCCTCCAGAGGTTCGTGGAGAACAGCAGTGTGTCGTCCTGCTATAATGAGCTCATTCAGATCGAGCACGGGGAGGTGCGCTGCCAGTTCAAACTCAGGTACGGCCGAGGAGAAAAAAAACACCTTACTCATAGTCCTGCAGTCGTATTATTAGTGGTCGTATCCTGAGATGCTGCGGCTTCATTGATCCGCAGGGCTTGTAACTCCGTCTTCACGGCCTTGGAGCACTGTCAAGAGGCTGTGGAGATCACCAGTGAGGACCACATAATACAGGTAATGCACAGGCATGCACTAATGCATGCTGGGCCAGAAGGAGCCAGATATTTTAGATACTCCATGCTCTCCGTCCTCCCCAGCCGGTTGCAGGATGTACATTTAAAAACAAAAAATCTAATCTCAGCAATAAGGTTATGAAGGATTTGAACGCTACGACTAGCTGGGTCTGTGCAGAGATGGATAAAAGTGAAAGGGTTAGTTTTGATTAAAAGAGGGGTTGTTTGTCTACTCCCAACTTCTGTGAGGTGAAATTACTGCTTTTGTCAATGGAGAGCGGTGGCTTTGAAGAGGGCGATATATAGCGGCTTCTGTTCCACGTCGGAAAGAGTACAAAATATATATATTTTCACCGCTTTACTTTGCCTCCAGACTCCTCTTTTCGATGGGGAACTGAAGCCATTATCGCTGCACAATACAATACACAAGACTCCATTGACAAAAGCAGTCGTTTTACCTCCTGGAGCACGGCCACCGCTCATCGGTCGGTTACTTTGTTTGTGTCATTGTGTAACTTTTGGACCCGAACTAATTGTTTCTCTAAACCGGGAGCGTGCCGACCACCATCTAAGTTACTTTGTGTGATGCACTGACCATGACGTTGTGTAGCACACTGTTCATGCTGCGTTACTTCATGTGGGGAACGTTTTTAGATTAGATAATAGATACTTTAACAAAAACTAGAATCACAAGAACCAGAAGAACACTGTTGCTTTAGAATATATTTTTTTATAAACGGGAAATAGATAAATAAGGGACCCGTCCTTTAAAGCTGCAGGATGATGCATGTGGAGCGTCTATCTTTATCGTAATGAAAGACCATGTCACTCAGTGCAAACAATGGAGCTCTATGGTCAGTTAGATACATTCACCGTTAGTTTGGTCTTTTTATAGAATTTGTCATGAATAGGAAAACTGTAATATTACGAGACTTTAACACTACGTTTTCCTGGTTTTGTCCCAGTACGTGAATCCGGCGTTTGAGCGGATGATGGGCTACCACAAGGGGGAGCTGATCGGGAAGGAACTCACCGAACTCCCCAAGAGCGACAAGAACAGAGCCGACCTGCTGGACACCATCAACACCTGTATTAAAAAAGGAAAGGTGAGTCTCACACGTCCCTCCTTCCACCTTGTCTGTGAACGTGGCGCCGCTGTATCTCTGCCTGACTGCTCTGCTGTCTCTGAAGGAGTGGCAGGGCATTTACTACGCCAGGAAGAAGTCCGGCGACAGCGTTCAGCAGCATGTGAAGATAACGCCTGTCATCGGCCAAGGAGGGTAAGCTAAGATCAATCAGCCCAACGTGCTCACGGGGCTTTTCCAAGAAGGCGGAATTACTGACGGACTCTCATCTCGCTTCCAACAGGAAGATTCGACATTTCGTGGCCATCAAGAGACCTCACATTGACAACAATAATCAGGTGAGGCGTGTGATGACATCACCTGTGACACAGACAAGAGGCCTTTATTTTTAAATTTCATTTCAAGAAATGCATGGGTGCATGAAAATATGGAGTATCGCGATATTCTGACTTGTTATGCTGTTTTGATTCTCCAAAACACTTTTTAAAATGAATATTCTAGCAGCAGATAACTATAACAATAACTCACACACGAGCTTTGGTCACAAGAGTGGAAATAAAAATCTTTAGTACCAGAGGCAGACATTTTTATCCGTCTTTGCATGTACTCATCCCGCCCAAATGGTGCATTTACTGCCACAGTTTTCACATCTTAAACCAAAATTGCTGATTTGCAGACTCAAACGATAACTCCTTAGTTTAGAAGCCTACAAGCGGCTGCTGCAACAAAATGTAATGTACAAAAGCATTATACGTCTAAACCCACTTTTGGAGATTAATGTGGAATGTCTTTTGAGAGTTTGAACAAAGCGTGGCCCCTCAAACGAACGATTGAGTCCAAGCCGGGTTGCGAAACTCCGCTGGCAAGTTAGTGTTACATGAACACTTCAAATGAACTGCCGGGCTGCGAGTGTCAGATTTAAATACTTCAGCGGGGGATATGCAGCCTCGCGGGCGTCCAGATTCGGTTGAGCGGCGGCACACACCTCTGTAGCCGGTGTGTGCCGCCGCTCTCCGCTGGGTTCCAGGCCAATAGCGTCATACTACGCTAAGCTACGGCTAAGCACCAGGATCCCCCGCTAAGGCCCGCGAGGGCCAGCAGCCAGGCGCCGCGGCTATTTATACCCCGCGGGGCTAAAGCTGCACAGAGACGGGCTTTGGCTCGCTGCTCTCTTTCCCCGTGTGGACACAAGGTGAGTCAGCCGTTTGGCGTCTGCCTGCCAAAAGCACAAGTGGCATTCGTGCCCGCTTTGGGATTGGGAATCCTTGGACATGGCAGCGGCTGATCTCCCTCCCTCCCTCCCAACGACCTGAATCCTGCAGCCTCAAACTGAACGGGTTTATCTCAGGGGTGTCCCCCCTTTTTTTTCTTCAATGCATCCCACATTATATGATGCAAAGTGGGAACAAAAGTTTAGTATTTGATGACCTTTTGAAGCGGAATCATCCGTGAGTCATGTACCGCGTCTTCACTGAGGCGCCATTATCCATCTGACGCCCCGAGGCCGCAGAGGTCCTTTCAGGATAGCCCAGATCTGATACTGTATCCCCGCTGAGGACATTTTCCTCCGAGCACTTAAAACCACACATTATTCCTCGTCTGTTCCCACCCAGGCGTTTGGCTGCGGACCACGGTTTCCATTTCATAATGTTGTTTGGTTAGCAGTGTTTGTCTAAGCACTCCAGACTTACAGCAGGTTTACGGTCACTTTTGTTTGTCTTTCCCTCTCAATTAAAGGGCCATCATAATCTCAACTATTTCCCAGCTTCAGTCAAGTTAATTCAAAATATATATATTTTTCTTTTTCTTTCTTTATGTCTGTTTGTGCTTCGCAGCCCAAGAAGACCATTAAGATGTAGCCAGCAAAAAAAACTGGCAACCTTGTATGTCATTAGAAATGTTTATACTGTCTTAATCCTATTTATTCAGCATGGGACGCACTGGAGACCTGAGAGACTTACATTTAAAGAGGAGGGGGGGGGGGGGGGGCTGTCAAAGAGAAAATAAGCAACTGTGTTAAAGTGACGTGGAGTGAAAACATTAAATGCAATTGACAAACATCCCAGGGACGTCCTTCTCTGTGTCAAAATTATAATTCTTTGATTTTCCTGCATATATAAAAACAAACAAACTGTGTGTGCGCCTTCACCCTTACATAAATGTGCACGGTCAGCGAGATGTAGCGGTGCAGGTGAGTCACCGCCGGGTGAGGGAAATCTTCTCTAACCGGATTAAACCGGCTCTACTTATCCATACATGACCTCAGCGCGACTAACAGGATGTACTGTACGAAGTGGTCACCTGCATGGAAATATATTATTACAAACATGGAGAAATGTGCTGAAACGTTCAGTTCTGGTAAAATATTTATTTGGCATCATTCTTGTGAGTCTTAAGCTGCCTGATAACTTTGATATTTTTCAACCTGCACCATATTTCCCCATGTTGTAGAACGCTGTTGCCTTAAACGAGCTGCAATGTTTTCACTCAAAGTGCAAAAGATCGTCAGACGGCATAATGAAAAGCACCCGACGTCTTTCTTGACCTTGCACCGGATCCGGTCTGTTTGTTATGGAGTCATGTGACTTGCGGCCGGAAGACGATGGATGAGGGCCGCTGTTGTCAGAGCGTGTTGTGTGTTGAAGTGCAGAAAGCGTAGCTCGGTGTTACCTAAAACATTTCATATCATTGCCATTGATGAATATTCAGCTGACTTCCCGAGCGATTACATCGCAGCATGTTCAGCTGCTGCGGTTTTCTCCCAAAATACTGGAACAATACAAAATGTGTTGTCCCCTTTAATACAGAAGGTACCCTTTTAATATAATTATGTATCAGAATTGGACATAATCTGTCTTGGGCTCAGTGTCTCGCCTGCTGTTTATGCTTTCTCTTTTTTTTTAGCTACAAACACTGCAAAATTGAGGCTTTAAAGTTTAAAATAAACTATATTTTTGAATATATATATATATATATATATATATATATATGTATTTTGGCAGTGGTTACAGGGCATTATAAACAACAATAGCCCTTCCACAGCCTCTAACGACAAAAGAGAAAGTGTAAAAGAAGAAATAAAAGAAGTATATTTTACGTCTATAAACATATTACAGAACTGTCACTCACACAATGACACACATATGTGAATGTGAAGCTGAAAAATAAAATAAATGAGTGGGTCAATAAGTAGAACCCAATTTAAAGTGCTTGACAGCATAAAGTCAGTTGCAGTGATGCGACTCGGTGCCTTTTTACGCCTGATTGTACTTTTTGTTTTAAAATACAATCGGGTTTATTGAGCTGAGACGAAGGAGATGTCGTCTCAGTAGAGAAAATGGACGCTGACTCACATTAAAGGCTTCATCGACAGAAGCCGTCCTTGCCAGCGTGTTGCTTTCGAGGAGCAGGAAATCAGGCCGCTTGTGTTCCTCTTGGTCGTCGGCCAAAACCTCGACTTTAACCGGCTCCTCCTCTCTCTGTCTGTCAGGTTCACAAGTTCAACAAGGAGGAGCGATGCAGCGGGGAACACTCCCAGTCAGGTAACTTGATTATCATGTCAATCCTTATGGATTATTATAGGACAGCGTGATTTAGATCTCAGAAGAGATCACATCGGAATCACAGAGCTGAGCTATTGATGAGAAAAAGTTCAAATATAAAGAAATTTTTTCCTTGAACCTATCTGTTGGTTTGAAAATGAGACATTCTGTTATTCATTTTCCTTTTCCATTATTTATTTTTGTTTTTGTTGGCACACGTTTAATTTATTTATCTATTCCCTGTTTTCAACGCAACATTTTCCTTTTCCTCACCACATTTTAAATTGTTTAAATTGACCCCATGCATGTAGCGGTATAATGAGATGGCCGTATTCATGCATGTGCAGCTGTGGTTGGACGTACGGACATATTTCACCTGGATGAGGAGACAGGAGTTGCATCCATTGGAAAATGGATTAAAAGTCTATTTTATCAAGTAGCAGACAGAATATTTAGATAAAGATGTCTTGATTCTCGAAACACCTTTTTTTTCCTAACCTTACAATCTTTATTTATATATAACGTTACAAATATTAACACCATCACTAACGTCGGGTATATTTCACCCGATTTATTGTACCTGATAAAATATACTTCTCATCAGAATATATTACAATTTAAGTCCTCTTCTTTTATTTTACCCTATAGAACTTCTCATAAAACGAAAAACGGGTATCATGGGGAGACCCTGAAAAAAATCAAATAAAACATGATTAAAAATATAAATAATGGAACAATGAACTTGTCCTTTGGTCGATATAATATCTGGGACGTGTGAGCTTTGTCCTGCGATGTAATTGCGATCAATTACGCAACTCAGACAAAAGCAACACAATGAAAATAACGCAACCACAACCAACGTTAGTGTTCTAAGGGTTTAAAGATGGTTCTGGTTTTTACTTTTTCTGTAAAATGTGGATGCCTACAGTTAGCCTGAGGCACAAACTAGGGCAAGATGAAGTGAAACAGATCCCTGAGAATCCACTATTTCAATGCAAACCCGTCTAAACATGCTGTGCATTGATCGTCCGTCTCTTCCCTCTGCAGAGTGCCATTCTCTCCGTCACCGGGACCGGAGGAAAGACTCCATCGACGCCAGGTCGCTCAGCTCTCGCGGTAGTGACGGTAAGACCAGTCAAAGTGCATCATCTTTTATTTCAGACGAAGGGAGCTCCAGTGTCTGCCGCTCTGTAGGAAACCAGAAAGTTGACCTCCCTGCGATGCCGTCAGCGCTGCATGCGTACTGGTGTGTGTGTGTGTGTGTGTCCGTTAGCTGTTAGCCCAAACACACACACACACACACACACACACACGCCGTCCAAAGCAATAAAAGTGAGCGAACTGTTTTCTCTGGCGGTGGAGCAGCAGCAGCTCAGAGGCGGCGATGCACTCCGCTGTGTGTGTGTGTGTGTGTGTGTGTGTGTGTGTGTGTGTGTGTGTGTGTGTGTGTGTGTGTGTGGTTCTGACACCTGGGGGCCGCTCGCCAAGCGCCCTCACTCGTGGCCCCTGAGAGGCAGTGAGTGATGAGTCAGCAGCAGTCAATCAATCAGGCGATGAAAGGTGTTACGGAAGAAAAAAAGTGTGAGTCACTGCAACTATGAGAGGAGCTCGAGCGCGCAGCCGCGGACGGACACGGAGATGCACACGGCCGATCTCCTTATCTCCTGGCTGAGATCTTTATGAAGTGGAGACGTAAAAGCAGGAGCACAAAGGAAAAGAAAAAGGGCCGATGAGTCACACTTGACTCCTCCCTCTGCTCCTTCAATCAAACCACGTTCCCTCCTTTTGTCTTCTCGTCCTTCAATATGACCATTTGCTCCGCGTACTTTCTTCATTGTCTCCCCTCTTCTGGACATTTTCCGTCCATCTTTCGACGAGGGGAAACAATCGCGGGCCCCTGCGATCTATTTCTGTGCATTACAGTCTTAATGTCGTTGATCATGATCAATGAGTCGCACCATCATGATTCTTTTTTTTTTTTTTTTTTTTTTATTGCAGCTTCCGGTTTACAGAATCGAAGATATTCCTCCGTGGCCAGGATTCACTCCATGACTATCGAGGCTCCCATCACAAAGGTACTAATGGTCCCACCTAGGGAAAAAAAACATTATTATTTTTTATTTGGCACTAAATAAAGCAATAAACTAACATTCTGCATGTTTTTTTTCTCTATTAAAGTCAAATTAAAGACTTTTTATTTAATTAAACATTCTTTCTGGCGGTGTTTATTTGGTGATGGATCCTCTTTTTGTGGAAAAATGTTTCTTTTACACTTTAATCTTCAAAAAGTTGCATCATCCCCAGTGATCGGAGTGAGGTGTGTCAATGTCGGCAGCTGTTGGTGAGCTTAAATCTGGTTTTGTTTCATCATTATTAGCCGGGTGAGCAGCCTAGATTGTACTGAATTCAATGAAAACATCTTGAAAATCTTCACAATGTCTGGAAAAAGCACATTGATATGATCATTTATCAAATATACAATGAAATAACATCAGTTTCATCATATTAACAAAAAGAAAAATGTTGCATTCTGCGGCAATTTTCAGTTTTGGGAAACTTACTCGTGCCAGTCGAGCTCACTCCTCCACCGGCCGTCGTCATGTTGGATCTTCACCAAGAATAAAGTTATTTTCTGGCTCGGTGCTCACAGGTTCATGGCAGCGCTGAAGCTGGAACCGCGATACCTGTCCGTTCAAATTCTAGCGTTTTGGCACGTTAGCTCAACACCCCACAGCCAATCAGAGGCCATTAGAGCCGACTCTTTGACTGAGCTGGTGATGGAGGGTTCGCCGCTTCCATCTGGTATTCAAACTCACTTTCTTGCAGAGTAGCCAGACTTCATGGAACTCGCTCACCAATAAGAATACACAGTAGAAGTCTAATTCCAGGGGTTTCACATCTGTTCTGTGGAGATGGTCAGTTTCACTACATTTTAGTGTGAGAGCTCGCAGCACACAAAAAGTGATTAAAAGTTAAAGCTACGTTCGGGGAAAAAAATATTTGCAGTGAAACAAACATCCCATTGTTTCTGCATTCATAGCAGGAAGCGACATTTCTCAGGATTGTCGAGAAAGAGCACCATTTCTTTGGTTTTCTAATCCACTATTACTGCAACATCAGAGCATTTCATACTGCTATTGCCCTGCAGCTCCTGTGATGCTCTTTGTGCAGCTTTTTTTAGCCGGTTTTCCCTCACACAGCATTTTCTCCAGCGTCACATGGACCGTCTCCGTGAAAGAAAGGAGCGCTCTGTTTCACGGCGCGTCTCGCAGAGGGCTCTTTGTGCACGTTTTGCAGAAATACAGATGTTTTTTGTTTTTTTCTGCTTCTTTTTTTCCCCTTCGTCCCAGGTAATAAACATCATCAACGCGGCCCAGGAGAACAGTCCGGTAACGGTGGCCGAGGCTCTGGATCGCGTGTTGGAGATCCTGAGGACCACCGAGCTCTACTCCCCTCAGCTCGCCGCCAAGGATGACGACCCCCACACCAACGACCTGGTCGGGGGGCTCATGAGCGTAAGAGGCCGTGTAGATACACATTCAGTTCATTCATAAGTACACATGCCTGAAACTCTTTATAAGGAGAAGTTCGGAGTAGTCTTTTTTTTTTTTTTTTTTTTCGCATTGTAAAAATGTTCTGACCTCATGCGTCTGAAATTGAACATGCATTCTTGTTGAAGCGAGAAATCAAAATCTGTGTTTTCGGCAGTGCCAACGGAGTCTTTGTTTATTTATTTATTTCTGAATTTTGTTGAATAAGACCAACTATGAGGTGAGTAACTGCACGCAGATGTCGGTCGTTCTGCAAAACGGGGTTTATTGCAGTTGACTGCAGAAACAAATACCAAACTATACTTAATCTAGGGGTTTATTTTGTGTGTTTTTTTTACAAATAAATACACAATTCCTATTTTTTTCCCATTACTTAAGATGTGTGTTTTGCAGACAAAGATTTCTAGATAAAAGATCAATGTTTTCCTACAATTAATTAACCCATTTCTTATTTTTGTTCTTTTTCTCCAGGACGGGCTGCGGAGACTCTCTGGGAATGAATATGTCTTCTGCAAAAGTACGTTTTAAAGAAGCAATGAATTATCAGTGATATTGATGTAACACAATATGATAATAGTATTAATATAATATAGTAACCTCTTAAAGGCCCTGCACACCCACAGTACTTTTCACTCGCTGTGTAACTGATATACTCTCACAATACACTTCATCTGTTAATGCTAATAGAGGCTAAATAGTGGCCAGGCTAGCTTCCAGTCTTTATGCTATGCTAAGCTAAGCTAATCAACTACCAACTCCAGTCATATTTAACGCACACATACGAGAGCGGCATCGATCTTCTCGGCTAAAAGTCTGAATACGTTGTTAGCGCTCTGATATTTACCTTTTTGTCTTCACTCTCTAAAAGATAACTACGAGTTTGAATGTTTCGGCATCTGCTGCCTTGAGTGAATCTAATGAATGAATATTATTCCTTTAGTGGTTTTTGTCGTGATGAATGTTCTTGAAGAGTGTGAATCCTTTCATCTGAGTTCATTGCGTAACCCCATTATCGTGATTAACGTCACAAGAGCACTTAACTGAGAGACGATCTCAATCAAGAGTCTGTTTTTCAAGAAACGATCTTGTCTTTCGTAGAAACCGTGTGAGCTGCAAAGTGTGCTCTCAGACAATCCTCTAAACAATCTTATCACACTCCATCGCTCCAGAAAGTCAGACCCTCAAGCCAGCACATGTATATAGATATTAGAGAGCCAAGATTGGCACAGACATGTATTATTCATCCGTCAAATCCCACACAGCTCCCTCTCGGTTTGCCCCTTTTATGGTCAAAGCACCTTAAACTGTGTGTGTGTGTGTGTGTGTGTGTGTGTGGTGTGTGTGTGTGTGTGTGTGTGTGTGTGTGTGTGTGTGTGTGTGTGTCTATCTGCTAGATATGAGCCAGAGCCAGCTGGCCATCCCGGTCACTCTGAACGACGTCCCCCAGCCCATCGCCGAGATGCTGAACGATGAGGAGTGCTGGGAGTTCAACATCCTGGAGCTGGAGACGGCGACACACAAGAGGTAGGAAGACGGGGGACCCGGAGAAAGTGGAGGAAGACGAAGTGATTCGGTTCAGAGAGGGCAGTATAGTGCGTGTTGGATAGTAATTAATTGAGTTAATCACTCCAGCGGTTCCTTGATTTATTGTGACGTTACACGTCTTTTACATCCTCAGAAGGCAGGTGATATTCCCTTCCTTCAACTATTGTCTCCTGTGAATGATGAAGGAAATCGCATGTTACTTTAACATTAAATACAAGAAGAAATGTGAGAATGCAGAAAGAAGGGATACCACAGATAACACAATGAGGCAGCGGGTAAAGTCTCCTGTGCCTCTGCAGGCCGCTGACTTACCTCGGGCTGAAGGTCTTCACGAGTTTTGCCGTGTGCGACTTCCTGAAGTGCTCGGACGCCACGCTGCGCTCCTGGCTGCAGCTCATGGAGGCCAGCTACCACTCCTCCAACTCCTACCACAACTCCACGCACGCCGCAGACGTGCTGCACGCCACGGCACACTTCCTCCGCAAAGACAGCGTCAAGGTATCACCCGCCGTTTTGATTCTAATATGTAACGGCTGGAGGGAAGCTGAGATATTGCTCTGCTTTTAGGGTCATATCTTAAAAACTGTGGAGCCCATATGGGCTCTATGGCAGATATTGCTATAAAAACTGATTATTTATTCACTTATTCATTTACTCATAACCAGTAACATATAGACTGATATTTACACATCTGAACACACAACTCACATTATACTCTTTTATTATAACACCAACATTATTCAAATAGCCCTAGTGGTTGCAGAGATATACCTTTTTTAGTTTGGGTATGCAATTTTCGAGTGTTTTAATATATATTTAGGTATACATTTTATATATATATAAATATATATGTATTTATATATGTGTATTTGTATATATATATATATATATGTATTTATATATATATTTATATATATATATATGTGTATTATGTGTATTTATATACATATGTATTTATATATATATATGTATATATTTATGTATACATATGTGTATTTATATATATATGTGTATTATGTGTATTTATATATATATATATATATATATATATATATATGTGTGTGTGTGTATATATATATATATATATATATATATATATATATATATATATATACATGTATATATATATATATGTATGTATTTATATATATATGTATGTATTTATATATATATATATATATATATATATATATATATATGTATGTATTTATATATATATGTATGTATTTATATATATATATATATATATATATATGTATGTATGTATGTATGTATGTATGTATATATATATATATATATATATATATATATATATATATATATATATATGTATAATATTAGGTGTATAAATGTATGTCTCCATTTTGTCAGACATTTTATTATATTTTCTTCATGTCATAAATACAGTATGTTTGAATGTCAGCCAGGATGGTAAAGTTTTAGCTGGCTGTTGTTGATTTGAATACAAAAATAAATAAATAAATAATATTCCAGACAGGAATTATGTGCCAGTTCTCTATTGAACCTACTTTATTGACACCATCGTATAAAACAGAGCCCAGAAAAACGGTCACCGTTCCTCGATGTCCGATGAGTATAACCGCCGCCTCCAACTCCTCTTGCCTGCAGTCCGGCTCTGACATGCCTCCGTGTGTGTGTGTGTGTTTCCTCCAGAGCAGTCTGGACCAGCTGGATGAGGTGGCGGCGCTGATAGCGGCCACGGTGCACGACGTGGACCACCCGGGCCGGACCAACTCCTTCCTGTGTAACGCCGGCAGCGAGCTGGCGATCCTCTACAACGACACCGCCGTGCTGGAGAGCCACCACGCGGCGCTCGCCTTCCAGCTCACGGTCCGGGACAGCAAGAGCAACATCTTCAAGAACATGGACAGGTCGGTAGCGCTGCGGGGACGTTGGGGTCCTCCTATCGGATCCAGATGTTTACTTTGTCCTCTCCGCTGACAGGAATCAGTTCCGAACCCTGCGACAGGCAATCATAGACATGGTGCTGGCCACGGAGATGACGAGACACTTTGAGCACGTCAGCAAGTTCGTCAACAGCATCAACAAGCCGATGGCGGCCATAGAGGAGACCAGCACGAGTGTAAGTGTGCTTAATGTGTTACGGCTTCACGATTAACCATGTCAGGTCTGTACTGGGCTCATCATCTTCAAAATGTCCTGTAATGAACTCTATTTGTTATTGAATGTGAAACTATGGGACTGTGGCTTCAGCTCGGTCACAGTAGTTAGTTGAATGCAATACTATGACTATGACAATACTATGAAAGATAGGAAAGACACAGTATAGTATGTAGTATAAAGAAAATGTCAAAGCATAGTACTGCAGAAAAAAAGTCATTGTTAAACATGCATATATATATATATATATATATATATATATATATATATATATATATATATAATGGGAGCTATTAAATGCATATATATATATATATATATATATATATATATATATATATATTTAATTTTTGTATTTATATAAATATATATATATATATTTTTGCATTTATATATATATATATATATATATATGTATACATATATTTATATGTATTTATATATGTATATATATACAATATTATATGTATTTATATATATATATTTTTTAAATATATTTATATATGTTTGTATTTATTTATATATATATAAATAAATAAATAAAAAAAATATATATTTTTATTTATGTATAAATATATTTATATGTATTTATATATGTATATATATATATATAAATAAATACATATAAATATATATAAAATATTATATATATTTATTTATTTTTTATATATTTATATATATTTGTATGTATATATATATGTATATGTATGTATACATATATATATATATATATATTTATTTATATGTATTTATATATGTATATATATATACAATATTATATGTATTTATATATATATATATATATATTTTAAATATATTTATATATTTTTGTATTTATTTATATATATATATTTATTTATGTATAAATATATTTATATGTATTTATATATGTATATATATATATATATAAATACATATAAATATATATAAAATATTATATATTTTTTTTTATTTTTTATATATTTTTATATATTTTTATGTATATATGTATATAAATAAATACATATAAATATATATAAAATATTATATTTATTTATTTATTTTTTATATATTTATATATATTTTTATGTATATATATGTATATGTATGTATGTATATATATATATATTTACGGACTCATATATATATATACACACATTTACGGACTATATATATATATATATATACAGTATATGAGTCCGTAAATGTGTGTATAAGCCTACCGTATATTTGGCTGTAGTGCCGGTGCATCATGTCCTCTTGTCTCTCCTGCAGAGCGTGAACAGCGACTGTGAGGGTCAGGCCAACATCAGGAACTCTCCGGAGAACCGTCTGCTGATAAAGAGGATGTTGATCAAGTGTGCGGACGTGGCGAACCCCTGCAGGCCGCTGGAGCTCTGCATCGAGTGGGCTGGACGCATCTCTGAGGAATACTTTGCACAGGTGAGGGACCGGCACTACCGCAGCTCACTCCAATAGAAGAGTGCATTGAAAATGTCATAATATATATATAGCATGTAGCAAAAAAGGTAAAGGAAGGCAAAGCATTCAAAGCATTTTTTTTTTTTTGATGATCAATTTGATCAATTTTGCATAAGCTCACTTGGTGGCCTCTCACATTCCTAGCTGCAGATTTTGCTCGAGTGTCTGAGTGTCTGAGTGCTGAGAGCTTCCTCTGTGTTCTCCCTGCAGACGGATGAGGAGAAGAGACAGGGGCTGCCGGTGGTGATGCCGGTGTTTGACAGGAACACCTGCAGCGTGCCCAAATCTCAGATCTCCTTCATAGACTATTTCATCACCGACATGTTTGACGCCTGGGATGGTAAGAACTGCTCTTCCTGTATTTATGTTCAATTCAAAGCGGGTCAGATAGTTCCTAAAATGGAGCCCTGTACATATTTACTGTGGAGTCTGATTGTCATTGTAAACTTCACAAGCTTAAATGTTTGAATGAATCCACGTAGCTCCTCCAACATTAAGTTGAGAGATCATGAAAGTTCATTATTGACCTTGAAAAAAAACTGTGACGGAACAGAACCTCATGCATCGAGTTCCTCGCTCCCCGGTGATTTCCTAGTTTCTCTCGGATAGCAAATCACAAGAAAAGGGATCACGTGGATATCGCTCCCCATTCCCACTGAATTTCCCTTTTAGTTTAGTCTCCCCCAAGAGGGAACTTGTTTACTGTCAACGCGCCTCTGATGTCACGGAAAGATTCCAAATGCCAGTGGGACGGAGAGGAACTGCGAGGACGTCGAGGGGGTGGGGGGAGTTGGGGAATAAATAGCAGAGGGGATGGGGGGAGAGGGAGAGCAGTCAAGCTGAATTTCAGTTACACACACACACACACACACACACACACACACACAGCAGCCGCTTTCTAATTCACCAGGGTCAGGGTGGGGTCACCGCGGGTTCCAGAGCGGCAGCGCTGGTCATCAGCGAGCCGGAAACGAGGACGTAAACAACACGGGGAGGAACACAAAGAGACCTTTTCACCCCGCGAGTCCTTTAATGTGGGAGGAACATTGCAGAGTGTACATAACATTAACCACTCTGCAATGAACGAGCTAACCACACACACACACACATCTTCCTAGCAGCTCATGTGGAATGAAAACAGGAAGTGTCTGATAGCAGGCGTGAAATGCCAGTTTGTGTTTGTTCCTGATAGTTGCACAAGTCTGTGTTAAAATATGAAATATGTGCACTGAGGACGTTCATTGTTCGCGGTAATTGGTTCATACACCGGATCCTGAAGAGACCCCCTTTCATGTTGTGGCCCAAAAGATCCCGGCCCAAAATTTTTTATGAGGCTTCAGATCACTATAGATCACAAATTACGATCATTCTCGAGCTGAAACGGGAACGATAAATAATACTTTCAGTGATGTTTTTTTGTTTTTTTTGCAAGCTTCTCCAATGATTCCAAGGATTTGCTGATTTTCTCCGTTTGATCATCAAAATAACCGTTTTGACCAAAGACCTTTTTAGAAACATGTATTTTATATGTATTTTAAAATGTAATAAAAGAATTAACTTCAAGGACTGCATGAAGAGGAGGAACGATTGCAGCAACAAAAACAGTTTTAAAGCAAAAAATGTCCGTTCAGATCTGTGCCCATGTTTGTGTTTTCTTTCGACCTGAACTTCCCTCTGCACCCCTCACCCTCCAGCCTTCGCCAGCCTGCCTGGTCTCATGGAGCACCTGTCGGAGAACTACAAGTACTGGAAGGGCTTGGACGAGATGAAGTGCAAGAGCCTGCGTCCTCCTCCTCCTTCTTGACCGCCTCCATCACCCTGAGCCGGGGCGGGACGGCCCGCCGCCGCCGCCCCGTGCGGTGGAACCACGAGTCTCTTCAGCGGTGATTCATCACTGACTGACCACACACTGAGACGCCGCTTTCAATCTGAATTCGTGGCTCTTGGCGGCGGCAGGCGGCGGCGGGACAGGGTGTCATTTGAGGGCCCCCCACCCCCCGTTTGACTGAAGTATTCCTGATGGCTCCTCTGAGAAGCTGTGAGGACCTCGCGGATCACCTGACAATCTGGACCAGACAGAGTAACACACCAGAAACCTGCACTTTAGCTGATCAAGACTTTTTCATTTCCAGCATCCTCTTGCTGGTTTTTTTGTTGTTGCTTTTCACAGTTTTTAATCTTCTAAAAAAAAAAAAAAAATGTTTTCACTCCACATCTGTAAAAAAAAATAACAAACAACAACAAAACAACTGCGAGAGGCGCTTCGTGCTGGTGGCTCAGCTGGAATAACGAGCTGTGATAAGGAGGGACTCTTTGACTTGAGCTCTGGAGACGGTTCTCCATCGTCCAATCAGAGGGGAGAACCGTCCGTGCACAGGGTTCCTACGCTGGATTCAGAGATCACGTAGCTTCGTAAACCGCATCGTCGTCCTGTCGTCGAGAGCAAAGTGGAGGAACAGACTTGCACTGTGTCACCGGTTCATCAAGTAATATCAGATGTCACACACACACACACACACACACACACACATAGCTTTGTGACACTAACTGTAGACGTTTGCACCCAAAGTGAGAGGAAGCTTGGTGTGTGTGAACACACTGACTGTTGTTCGGCGCACAGATCCTGAAGAGGCCGCGCAGCGCTCATGTCGAAGTAGCGAGTCGCTGCGGCGGACCTCAAAGCCACCTGAGTGTAAAAAATAAATAATAATAAATAAAAAACAGCAGCTTCTAAACACTAATCAGCTCCGGGTACTCACATGGTTTTTGTTCGACCGATTTACTGTATCTCAAGATGTAAATCCCCGCACATTATTTTCAGATTATTTGGATTTAAGAGACATAAAACGAGGCCCCTGTGTGTCGGGGTCATGAGATCTGCATGAGGTGTCTGCCCTCTGGTGGCGAGGTGGGGGCGCTGCAGCAGCGGTACATAACGGTGAATCATTTGTCGTGTCGTTTTTTACCCCGCTGTGACTGGGAATAGAGATTTTAACGATTCGGCTTTCATATTTGAGATTTGAACCAGTATTACCTCTTAGTTTATTGCATCTTTCAGAGCACTTTTATTCCATGTTAACACGTGGAGGCGAGGCGGTATTGGAAAGCACTGCTGCTTGCGGCACATTGAAACCTTTGATATTATTTCATGGAGAAAATTGGTTTAGAAATCAAAATAGAGATTAGTGGTTAAATCTACATAAATAAATTGATTTGAGCTGCTTTGGTCAAATTGTGAAAAGTCATTATTATGTATTAGCAGCTCTAGTCATGAGCGCGTTACAGAGGCACAGAGAGCTCTTTACCGGTGCCTTATTCTTTGCTCATCTTTACACAAGCAGAAGTATTTTTGGTCGAAACAGTTCCTCCTCCTCTCCTCTAAAGAAAAGCCATACATGTTTTCGATATTTAAAATATATATAAATGACCTCGGCTATGTTGCTATAAGTTTTGAGTCCACTTTTGTCCCGACTTTTCTGTTTTGTACATCTGCTTCTATTGGTTTTAATTATGAGTTGTTTTTTTAAAGACAGAAACTGAATCAGGGGAAGTTTGATCAGATGTGAATTCCACTTATTGGTTGGTCTGTTATTGTTTTAGTTCCACTTTTAAGAGCCAGAATTGGTCACTTCCACGTTCAACGTATTCATGAAATGAATTTATTGATCTAATTGATGACCGAGGTCTTAATCAACGCCTTAATCGTGCAACGTCTCAGTGTTTTAGGTCTGCTTTTGCTCCAATACACTGTAAAAAACTACCTAATGTACCTGCTGTTCCTGTAAATACTCACCAAATGTATCATTTTTGCTTTGCATTTTACATAATTTGCTTATTTGTTTGCGCTGTGGATGTGTCGCAGGGGTGATTTTCCAAAAATCTCTAAAAACAAGATTACAATGTTTTTTCTTTCTATTTTTAACAGTGACTTGTGAACATGTGGCTCCGCCCCTGAATGTTTCCATCTCTGCTCATGAGAAGATATTTTTGCTAGCATTCTGTTCAGAGACGATTTGATAGATTTCAGATTTGCGCGCCCTTCCCTGCGAGCAGCAGCGTCGGGAGCGTGATGACATCACCGCCCCGCTCCGAGTCCCCTGAGGCAGAACCGTTGCGTAATGATCGGCCTTCATCACTTCCAGTGATTTGTATTTCCTCTCCTGCTCACTGATTGGCTGCGAGCCGTTCCTGTGTTGTTTTCTATCATTTATGAAACACAATAATTAGAAAGCGAGAATATACGATACACACATCATTTTTCCAAGAGCATAAGACCATCGGCCATGAACTGTAATGTGTGTTTTTGGAGGTTTTTACTGCCACATGAATAGTCGTGTAACAAGCTGATCACGATGTCTTACTCTGATGTTGTTTGTCAAATACACAAAGTGTTTTGTGAGAGACGATTAAAGCGTTCTTTAAATTTGAAGTTGTATTTTAGCTCGCCAATTAATACTTTATATATTCTTTGTTGAACCGGAAGCATAAAGACTATAAATGAGGGTCGGGCTGAACCAAATGTATTTTGTGTTTTTGTTTTTTTTAAGAAGTCATCGCCCCAAAAAAAAAGCAAATCCTTGAACAAAATCATTAGTTTGAATAAAGTGATTCATTGGATTAAATTAGTTTGTCTTTTTTTTTAATCAAATTAAGTTACTTTAATTCATATAACTCAATGCTGCCTCCCTTTGTGTGCAGAAAGCAGCAACCGTTTTGGACCGTGGTGGTTTTTTAAAGGCTAAACGCAGACAAATATGGATTAAAGCAGAATATCCCGTGAGATAAAAACAACACAAACGATTACATTGATCTTTTTTTATTTTTATAAATTTGCCTTTACAACGCTCTGGAGTTATTGGACATGTTTGAATCACACGAGGCGTCTACAATAAGTATAGTTCTAATAATATTATTATCTTTATCTGCAACTGAGGCAGAAATACCGGGTTTAAACCAAATTAATAGAAATGCACAAAAACAAGAAGCTCCTCAGCATTTGAATGGTAGAGTTATTAATGAAGCTTTGAACTATTTGGTTGCCTAAAGCGCTAAATTGAGGATTTACTGGAGATATTAATTAGTGATAATTTTAGATGTGACGGTAGCTCGTTGTTTCCCCATGTTTCCAGTCGCTATGCTAAGCTAAGATAAGCTAACCGGCTGCAGCTTCATCATCTGAGTATCGATCTTCTCATCCAACGCTCGCCAAGAAAGCGAATAATCATATTTCCCAAAATGAAGACAGCAGCAGCCAATAATAATAATAATAATAATAATAATAATAATAATAACATGCCTGCTGAGCGTTTGACTCATAACACGGAATGTCCTGTGCCTAAAATACTTCAGGCTGGAAATCAAAATATGAAAAGAAACTAGTTTCGATGCGAGGTATTTGCAGATTTTTTTTTATTTAAGTTAAATACTTCCACTCATCAGGCAAAAAACAACCATTACATTTTCATTACAGTACATTCAAATGATTCGGGAGCACCCGACAGCGTCACATCAAAGGGTCAAAAGGTCAAAGTCCTCCGTTCTCCTCCAGCTTCTGGAAGAGCGCCAGGCTGCGCAGGTGGGACTCCCTCTCTCCGTTCTTCCACAGAATCAGCAGGTGGTCCGTCGAGCAGGTGACCAACCCGTTCTCCCTGAAGCTCGCAAACATCTGACACGAGCGCAAAAAAAAACAAAATGTGTTTGTCAAAGCGCTGCTGTGACGCCGTTCTGAAGCAGAAGGTCGAGCTTAAGACGCCATGAGGCCTACCTGGACCGCCCCCGAGTGGCCAATCAGATCGCCCGTCAGCTCCAGCGTCCTGATGTGCGGGACGTCCGGGACTTTCTTTATGGGAAGGCCGGTCTGCTTGTTCGACCGGCCGAAGCTCCACATTCCAAAGAACCCTGAGAGGAAGGATATGTACTTGTTACCTTTATGGCTACTGCATAAACAAAACGCTAAATGTTTCTGTATACTCAGGTGGAGGACTAAAAACAGCAGTTACACATCATTAGAGGAGAAAATCACCCAGAATTAACTTAAAGCCGCTCCAATAATAATAATAATAATAATAATACAAAGTGCTCTACATAGAAGCAAAGAAGACATAACTTAAAAATCAGTAAACACAAAGGACCATGGGCAATGAATACTACAATAATCAATCAAAAATAGACAAATAAATA
The DNA here is from genome assembly GCA_038501785.1 of Myoxocephalus aenaeus. Lineage (NCBI taxonomy): Eukaryota > Metazoa > Chordata > Actinopteri > Perciformes > Cottidae > Myoxocephalus > Myoxocephalus aenaeus. The sequence continues at coordinate 4,449,897 of JBAMJR010000037.1, read as the reverse complement.
AAATATACAAACAAAACCAGGGGAATAAGAGAACAACATAATAGATCATAAAAGGACATAAAAGGACGACATCACTTAAAAGCAATTCTATAGAAATGTGTTTTAAGAAGTGATTTAAAAGAAGTTACTGATCAACATTTTATACTAACAACGGGTCAAATGTGTTCTTCGGATTTCTACTTTCTGTGTTCAAGTTCAATCTGACCAAGTAGCAAATGAGTTTTTATCTCGTTTATAAATCGTGTTTATCTGAAGACGTTTCATCACCTTTCCAGTTGTTATGGGGAACTTTTTGGCAAATAGTTGCTTATTCACACATCCAGCCGTTACAATCCAATCCAGTCCAATAGTATCTCTCTTTTAGCTCTGTTTTTGGTCTCCACCACCTCCTGAGGGGAATATCTGCCTCTTTAGCTGCTAAATGCTCCATTATGTTCTAACTGCTGTTTGCTACTGAGCAGGAAGTGAACTGTGTTTAGTTTTCTGTTTTTTTACATCTTATTCTCTGAAAACAACTTCCTGCTGCAGCCAAACACCACACAATGAGCCGACACCCAATCAGGAGGGAACTAGGATAAAATGACAATGACACCATTGTGGGAAATACACAAAGTTTCCAAACCACAGGAGATGCAAGTCATTGATTGGCCTTTTCCTAGAGACACAACAAGCAAACAATAGATAAATGATTAAGAAGTGATGTCGCCTCTCCAGTCGAGATCTATTCAGAATCACTAGCGCTCCACACCGACTGCAGAGCGAGACCATCAAAGACAGCGTGACCTCACACACACACACACACACACACACACACAGAGACCACTGAAGTAGGAAACAGCCTCTCTGAGTGCTGGTAAAGTTCGCTCTCCTTTGATTCACACAATACACATCTGGACTGCATTACAGCAGCTCCACACATCAAGACACTCACACACACAAAGTGGAGTGCAGGCAATTTCCCCCCCAGTCTTTGAACTCTCTGATTCATACGTGTGTGTGTGTGTGTGTGTGTGTGTGTGTGTGTGTGTGTGTGTGTGTGTGTGTGTGATCCGTCACCAGGAACGGAATCAGGTTTTCTCTTAAGGTGGCAAATCCAAGATGGCCGACGTGAACCACTTGCCATCCTGTGAGCAGTGTGTGAAACTCAAGCGTGTTACACGTTAGTGTGTGTGCTGTTGTGTACGCGTCACCTGGGGAGGCGGGTTCACCCGGTAACGGCAGGTCCTGGATCTCCCACATCCTCACGCTGCCGTCCTCAGAGCAGGACATCAGCTCGCTGGAACGCAGACAACGACCCACGTTCACATTGTTTGAGCGAGAACACGAGAATTTATCCTGAGCAACTCAACAAGTACGTAATGTTATGTAAGACATCTGAACATTTCTAAAAAGATAGATAGATAGATAGATAGATAGATAGATAGATAGATAGATAGATAGATAGATAGATAGATAGATAGATAGATAGATAGATAGATAGATAGATAGATATTTGTATTGTCATATGCACAGTTAACAGAGTTACGTTTATTTTGCTAGGTCCTCCTTACACACAGAATTCCAATAACTTAAAACTTAAGGTAAAAATTTGAATTAAAAAAAGTGCTATGAATGCTAATAGTATAAGAAAATATATAAAATAGAAATTATGAGTCTCGTGGACCACACCTAGACCCAGTCTGTGTTGTTTTGATTTCTTCAGTTGCATTACTTCTCCACTAGGTGGAGCTACAGCTCTGTAGCTCTGAATTTTGCCTCTTTTTTTTTAAACACTAGTATGTTGAAAGGATTTCTCCCCATTTTACTAATACATATTAATCCTTTACTAACTGCTTATGCAAGTTGTTTCCTTTTGTAAAGAAGAATTGAATGATGATGATTGTAAAGATGATTTCATATCCTTTCATGTATTTTTACCTCAGTGTTATATTGCTCAGACATCTATGCCTTAGTTTATAGCCTTACGTATCATTTTAAAAAGCCCCACCGTTTATATTGTCAATCAATCCTTTCACAAGTTGGATCCCTGATATGTTGATTTGAATGTTTATAGATATCACAACTTCCATCAGATCTGATATCTTACCTGTCAGATAACAGCATGGTGTGTAAGACGTTAGAGTCGTGGGCAACCTTCTTGTAGGCCACCACCGCCTTGGTCAGGATGCTGTACACGTACAGGCCGCTGCCCACAGCTGCAAGGATGTGCTACACAACACACACACACACACACACACACATTAAGTTTTGTTATGGATCACAAGGACAAAAACGAACAATTTTGCATCCGCTCATGCCGTCTTCATCACCCTTCCATTGGTGGTCAGATGCTGAATTGACATCTCACTGGGTTTGGGAGCAGCCAATCGTATCTCGGCCTGAGAGCAGGCTTGTGACTCCTCCCACAGGATGTGCTCATAGCCCAGGATGTTCCAATCAATCGCATCCCATAAGATCAGCTCGCCCGCGTGGGAGCCGCTGGCGAAGAGCCCGTCTGAGGAAGACGAGGAACGTAAGTCACGTGAACCAATATCTCAAAAACTGAACGCGGCCACTTTGATTTTCATCGAGGAGTCAGAGTTTCCCGACATACTGACCGCCGACGTTGATAAGAGCTCGAATCCGGTCCTGGTGGTCGGACAGACGGCGGACCTCAGCCAATGACATGGAGGAGTCAGTGGAGACCGTCAGCCTGTAGATCACTGAAGAGAAGTAAACAATTACGGTCAACGTTCTTTAAAAAGGTACCGTGTGGATTGTTCAGAAAACCATTGCTATCGTTGACACCGGTGGCCGTTAAGTGAACTGCATCCTGCTGGAGACGCTAGCGATACAATCATGTTTCATATTGTAAAAAATGCTCCCATCTTTAATGTTCCTAGATTATATTTGGACCTTTGGCTCCAGGATACGAGCTAGCTTGCCTTTTGCGAATTACTTCATATGCTAACGCTATGAAGCAACCAACGCCAGATCTATGCCACTCAAACTGAGTTTAGCGTTAGCTAATAAAGTTCATTACAAACGGCAAGCTCGTCATTTTACCAGCCAGATCCCATAAAGACAGTATTTTGCTACGTAAGCTACATCGATATTGTTATTTTATACTTTAAGGAACATCTTGCATGCAGACACTTTGTTCTTCATGCAATGAGATTATTGATTGATTGTAATAACTGTAATGTACTTGTGCACTGTGCAGCTGTATTATTCAGGAAACTATAAGAATCAGACCAGGACTCGATATTAAATGATTCAGATCAGGTGCAAACAAAATGTGTTCAGGACATCCCTAACACAAAGTGATTAATGCGTAAATTGTTACACATAATGCCGTTATCACCATGTCGTTTTCATCTACCTGCACATGTTGAACATCAACGCTGTCTCTTACCTATCTCTTTATCCACAGCAGCTGCGATGCAGTTCTTGGGCAGCTCTATCAACGCAGTTATTCCTGCAAAATGCCAAAACAGAGTGACGGCATGAATCACTTTGTGCGCAAACTGGGGCCGAGAGCAGTTGGTGCAACAATCCGCACGCGAGAGGTTTATTGTGACAGTTATTCTTCCTGTTGTTCCTCCTCACCGGTGTCGCTCTGGTTCTGTCTCTGACACTGCAGCTGGAAGTCTTTGTTCCACACACACAGCTCCTCCCCGCCGGAGACCCACACACACAGCCGCTCCAGCACCAGCAGACACTGAGGGCATGAGACACACACACAAATACAATTAGCCTTAGGATGCTGTAATTAACCTTAATGTGTGATCAAGAGGAGGCAATTACCATTTTTATCTTCGATCATAACTGGCAGAACAACCTTTGTGTCAAACATTTTAATAACTATATTATATATCATGCCAATACAAACTCAAGTGCCCAGAGTTGGATGATTGGAATATCCAAGAAAATCTAATATTCCACATTTGTATGGTGCATTTGGGCAGATATAACCTTCAAAACTTCATATTTTTACATTTTTAATAGACAAAAATTGTCAGGAAATATTAGTTAATACAGAAACGCGGAAAGTGTCCAGAAAAGTAATAACAAAAAGGGGAAATTGTTTCTCAAGTTGTCGATCACAACAATTACCTTCACAGAAGACTGAAGGTCTGAAATGGTCTGAACCCTGTTGCCTGTGTCCGGGTCCCACAGCTGACAGGTCGGGTTGAGGAGAATCCAGTTTGAAGTTCAAACACGACAATAACATGTGAGTGATTTTAGTGTGTGTGTGTGTGTGTGTGTGTGTGTGTGTGTGTGTGTGTGTGTGTGTGTGTGTGTGTGTGTGTGTGTGTGTGTGTGTGTGTGTGTGTGTAAACGTAGGGGTCTCTGGCTGTAAGGATACACTGAGACTCCGGTCCGACGAGGCTGTGATGAGCGAGGTGTGCAACGTGGGCCCGTTTTTACAGGTGAAGGTGGTTATGGCTGTTATCTGCTGGGAATGGCCCCTCAGCTCCTGCAGCCTCTCCCCGGTCTAACAGACAGAAAGAGAAGAAGAAGAAGAAGAAGAAGAAGAAGAAGAAGAAGAAGAAGAAGAAGAAGAAGAAGAAGAAGAAGAAGAAGAAAACAATTAGCACCAGTGTGCTGTGTGCAACTTCACAATGCATTGAAATAAGCAACTTGCAGCGTATTACCTCGACATTCCACACCAGAACCAGGCCGTCATCGCCTGCTGAGGCACATCTGGAAAACACAAGAGGAGTCGTTTCTCGCAAGTGAGACCCGTACATGACAAAAAGACGCTCCAGTGCACCTGGCAGGCCTCATCTTACACGCAGTCAAACACACCGAGCTGTTCTCCGTCTGTGTGAGGAATCATTTCCCGTGTGTCCGTCTCCTCCAGAGGACATCTTAACAAAACATCTGTCCTGGGGCTTCCCAGCCTCACTTGCCCTCTGACCCTCAACCGTCCACACTACCTGTTCCCAAAATCAACAGACAGGATGACCGGATAAAAAAAAAAAGAAGAAAAAAAAAAAGAGAGATAAAATGAGAAGAGGGGAACTGTAGAGGATACATTTTCGGACTTCGAAAGCAATCTGGAGAGAATTTTCTGCCCTTTGCCCCCGACTGTGGACCTGTGTGCGGAGTGGACGAGACCCAGAGGACGGGGTTATTACTGGAGGAGACCAGGCGTGAAGCAACCCGCACCTCCTGACACACACACACACACACACACACACACACACACACACTTAGTTCTGTTATAAAACCCAATCTGACCACTTATGCAGACCCACTCTACCATGCCGGTGTGCAGCGTGCTTCCACAAAGCAGAGAGCAGGTGCACAACCCTTATAGGTGTGCGTGCGTGTGTGTACGGACAGCGTGAAAGGGCTTTGCTTGTACTGTACTGTGCACACACAATCACATAGTGGTGATGATTGCGCTCTTGTCATGCTCTGTAGGTTTTCTGTAGGTGAGGATCTCCTGTCAATCACAGAGGGATAGAGGCCAGCCAAGGGTAGAGAGAAGAGGAGCTAGGAAGGAGGAGGAGGAGGAGGAGGAGGAGGAGGAGGAGGAGGGGTGGAGGTCTGCTCACCTGAAGTCATCAATCTGCACCAGAAATCGAACAATGTCAAAATGTCCTTTCAGCACCTGCAGCTCAGTGAACCAGTTTTTGGGCTGTTCCTCTCCGATGCACAACACAGGGCTTTTCTGCAGACATAAGAGGGAAAGTAGTGAGACAAACAAGCTGAGGTGCAGAGGTTGACAGTGGACTGTGAGAGAGGAGGCTGGAGAGAATAAGAGCAGACGGTGGCGGAAAGTACTTCTACTCTGGCTACTAGGATATGACATTTTTAGCTGTTTTATACTCATACTCCACGACATTTCAGAGGGAAATGATGTACTTTTTACTGCACTTCACTGATATGAAAGCGTAAAACAATATAAATGCATACATTGGTTTGTGGCCCTTGTTGCGTTTCACTTCCCCTCTAAACTTCTGAAATTATTTTATTTTGCAGACCCACAGAGTTTAAATGATCCAATATTTAATGGACACACAAAAACAAGCATTAAAGAAAAGGTCTGCAGAATTAAAAGCAAATATTTGTGGAGCAGAACTTTCCCACGATATTAATCATCTCACGACCCCTCAGATTAATCGTGTGACCTTTGAGAGGTCGAGAACAACTGGAACTGTATATAAAGACGTTAAAATGATCTCCACCTCCCAAAAACATGACAACAAACTATGAACAAGATGAACTAAGTTCACTAAATCAGCAGACAATAAATCATAAAAAAATAAATACATTTATCAAAATAATGAAAAAAAAAGAAAAGACAGCATACTTCGGCATCCCAGACCAGAGTAAATCCCATCCCAGACCAGAGTAAAAAAAAAAAGGACCATTAGGAGAATTTAGAACAGAATTACATTCAAAGAAGTTGTGGAAAGACAAATATATTAAATATATGTCAGGATAAACCTTCAAATCTGAGTATAATGTATATGAAAGAAGGTTTTCTGAAAAGGCGACAGAGGCCTCCTTCGAGTTTGACAGATTGTATGAAGACATTTCACTCAAATCGTCAGTAAACATAGTACTATCTGCAAAGTGTACTTTAAGTATCACAGTAAAAGTACTCACTATGCAACAATATTACCAGCATTTTAATATTGTAGCCAGCTGCTGTCAAGCTACTTTCACAAATGACATAATGATGTTAGTGGTTGTATTTACTTTATAACGATATATAGTATTTGATATGCTGATTATGTTTTTTAAATCTCCATCTGCATGTAGAGGAGATGTTGAAATGTTGAATAATAGATAATAATCACATTGAAATACTCACGTAAAGCACAAGTAACGTTACTTGAGTAAATGTACTTCATTACATTCCGCCAATCTTGCAAGCCTTTTTTTTTGCAGTAATACATAACGTTTTTTTTAGATAAACCCAACCAATATTGCACAAACATATAAATCATGTAATAATAACGTTATTACATTAATATAGCATACATGGTGTTATCTTATCTTACCTCCACTGAACCCTGCGCCTCTCGACCACCAAGAATCCACCGAAGCATCGTGTTTTGTGTCGGCTCACGTTATCTGAAGGAAACAATTTAATGCTAATTATTAATATAATTAATCTGAATATAAGGAACAACCAAGAGAAGGTGCCGTGCGCGTGCACGTTTGTCTCACCACTCATTCGCGTAAACAGAGGAACTGGAGACGCTTCCGCGTGACGCAGCGAGACGTGGTGTTGTGTGTTTGTCGCTGAAGAGACGTGAAGACACTTCGTTGTGTTGAATTTACACAAAACGCGCCGTTAATGGAGGAGCGCGTGAAGCTAGCTTCATGTTTTTGCTGTCACGACCACAACAAATCGTTCATGTGACTACGGAAGCCTTGCTTGGACAAAACTCATTCAGGCCGATAAAAAAAAAGAAATACATTTTATTTATACTTATTTATTTATCCTGTTTAGATAACACTCCAGACTTGCTTTAACATGTATATAAATATAAAAAGAAATACATATATTTATATTTTATATTTAAAAAATACTGTTTCGAATGATTTTTTTTCCACAACAAAAGTCAAATCTACTCCTTCTCTCCCATTAAATAATCAAAAATATATGAATATGCAAACCGTGTTGCCAGTTTTTACTTCCTTAAGGGTCATCAAAATATCTGTCCCATTATTGCAATTATTGTTACCATGTGCCACAGGGACTGTTCTATTTTGTAAAAAAAAAAAAAGTAAGTAAAAAACAACAACAATAACAACTCTGGTCTTTGGCTTTAGCATTATGTCTATAATTAAGCAAACTCCAAACTGTCAAATATAATAATTTTTAGAGGAAACCATCAAAATGGTACAAAAAGTAGCTAAATTATTCCAACACACCCAAAAGTCCATTCTGTCTTGTGCACGGAGGGATTCAAGTTTCTACATCATACTTGTGTAACTTGCATGTTGATTAAACCAACAATTGGCTCTGCAAGCTAGTTATAAAACAGTCTTCTACTGTAAAACATTCATCATTCTGCACAATAAAAGGGAAGTAACACGAATAATAAAACATGTTTGGGGTGTCATTCTCCTTTGAACAGCTAGATGGCAGTGTGTAACAATCCCACGAGAGCAGAGGAAGGTTCAAACCTCCATTAGACAGAAAAAAACAAGTATTCTTGCTCAATGGCTCCCTCTTCATTCATCAAAATGATATGTCTAATTCCTGTAAGACAAAATCAAATCATTTGATTGATTCTCTTGTATGATTTCAAAACACTCTGCCTGCAGTTGTTCTTACTTCCCCTTTTTTCTCTCCTCCATCCCAAGACTTCCGCATTAATGTTGACCTGCTCTCCCTCCATATCTTCCTCCTCCTCCTCCTCCTCCTCATGGTGTCTCCCCTGTTAACACACAGATACACACACACACACAGTCACACATCACCCCTGGCTGTGTCTACTCCTGCTCCCACGATTGAGACGACGCGCAGTGTAGGGCCTGTGACCTTCATGGTGGCTCAGATCTGCGGCTGGCACTGATTTCTGATTTAGTGTCGATCCGCCGCGCTTGTCAGGGGCTGCGAGGTGCTTTCCATGTGGTAATAGAAAAGCTCAAGGGCAGCTCGAGAAAGGAGGAGGGGATCGGTTGAGGTGGAGTGAATGGGTTTTAGATTTGGGGATGGTGTGATGCTCTGTTTGTTTAACTGGCTGTCAGGTTTCTGAATGAAGAGGTCAAATATGGAGACTCAAGAGACGTGAATCAGGATGTAATTAATTAATGCAAAAGATGAGAAAGAATGTGATTCAAGTAGCAAGACGGCGTGAGACTGTATACAGGCACAATTATGCTTTTTTTGACAATATGCTCATGAAAAGATGGCTGACATGCTGATTTTAAGCTTAAACATCTTAGTTTAGCGTATTATCATCCTAACATTTACTATTTAGCAGCACTAAACGCAAAGTACAGATGAATATCAGTAGTTTTGCAGGTATTTTTGTCGTGAACCAAAGTATTGGACAAATTAAATGTTTTGACCTGATGGTGGCGCTAGATGAAAAGTCAGAGAATTACCAGAGCTACTCAATTTCATCCTGAATGGGACATACATGTCTGCACCAAGTTTCATGACAATCCATCCAAGATTCGTCAAAATATTTCAATAAAAATACAAAAAAAGTCAACTCATGGTAGCACAAAACTTCATGCCAATTCCTCCAACACTTATCGAGACCAAGAGTCTAAATCAAAGTCATTAAGGCCCATCATCTGGTAACCATAAACCAAAAGTATGCTTCAAACGTATATGCACCAGTCCATCCAATAGACGGTGAGATATTTCACAGAATAAGAGAAGAATATGACCTGTTGGTGGCGCTAGAGGAAATGTCAGGGAATCGCCAAAAACATTAGGATTCATCCTCCGGTCACAGTGAATGTTTGCGCTAAATTTCATTGTAATCCATCCAACAGTTGTTGAAGTATTCAGGACCAAAGTGGTGGAACAACCGACATGGCTTTAAAAAAAAAAGAAAAAGCAATGAGGCTTGGATGGTGCCAGGAAATGAGGCGGGAAAAACTCAAATTTAAACACATTATCGGGTGAAGATGAGAGAAAGGATAAACACCAGGTGAGCTCACACAGGGAGGCATTCAGGAGTTCACTGGGAACAAATGGGGAGGGAAAAAAACAGTAAGTGGTCCTTGAGTGCAGCGGCTCGGCCCGGTGCGGACGAGGTGTCAGATATGACCAATGGCTGGAATCAGCTGAGAGGTGAAGTCGTGATGCGATGGCCACCAAAACACTCCAGCCACTAAAGACCACAGTCAGAGCAACAAAGAAACAAAAAGCTCTGCCGGCTCCCTCTTCCCTCCTGATATCCCCTTCTCCGCACTGTAAGGAAAACAAATGGTTATTATGATGGAAAAGGAATTAAGCTGTAATTTAACAGCGGGGCCAACGGCAGTGTTCGATAACGGGCTTCCTCCCGCCCTCGTACTTGACCAACACACTTCACTGTCCCTCTTCATCAGCCTTCCACTGTGTCCTGCTTTACCTAGCGCGGCTCACATGAGATCTGCACCGCAACCACATCAGAAGTCCACCGTTGATGGTTTAAGGACTTATTTCTAGAATTCATGTTTCTTTTTTTTTACCAATATACCAAATATTTCCCTACTCTCCTATCCTTATTAGCTTAGCATGTTAATTCCCCCCAAAAAATCTTTGAAATCTGGTCTAAAAGGAAATCCTAAAGCATCTGGACACTGTAGTTTTTAGCAAAAGTCACTCAAACTGGAGTTAATAGACGAGCGCCTTTGTTGGGGACTATTTTCTGCGGCGCATTAATACACATTTGGTGTATTAGTGAGTATTTACAGCAGCAGGACATTGTATGTATGAATATATGTTCTACACAGGTAATCTCTGCGTTCCATTACCAGTACTACCATATTAGTTGGTATGCCAGAGATAAGATGCAGTATGTTCAATACATAGTACGTCAAATGCAGTGTGCCAAAAAGTACCAGGATGTACTGAATCCAGTAGCATCCTGCAAGCCAGCATCTAGCTTTTCTGACCCGCAATCGTTTGTGCAGCAGATATGTCAGCTAAAAGGTCAAAGGTCAAGATGCCAAACTGTCTGACCGCTGCTATTAACGCACACTTAAATAGTTTCCTAATCTGTTTTTGCACTATATGTTATATGTTTTTGCACTATGTTTATATGTCTTTGCACTATGTTTATATGTTATATGTTGTCTATTTTTTACTTCTTTTTTTTTTTTTTTAAATGTGCACTATTCACTTTATGTTTCTGCACTATGTTTATATGTTTATATGTTGTTTATATGTTTATATGTTGTTTATATGTTGTCTAGTTTAGATGTTGTTTATATGTTTATATGTTATATGTTGTCTATTTTTTACTTTTTTAAATGTTGCACTATTCACTTTTTTTTCAGACAGTAGAGAAACATAATTTCAGGTCCTCTGTATGTTTGCACAATATGGAAGAAGTGACAAATAAAACTGACTTTGACTTTTGACTTATGAGGAAGTAGTATGTATTGCATGCATACTGCATGTATCAGCGCGTATTTAGTACCTCAAGAAAAAGATTTGTAACGCAGCGATAACTTGTAAGCAGAATCTTTTAATGAAGAGACATCTTCACGAGCTGAAGGACAAAATCTGTGTACAAATATATTCAAGAATTAAGACGTTTTAGACGAATTAACACGTAGCCCAAAAAAGTGGACGTGCTTTGTTGAGATTGCCGGGTGCTCCTTCTTGGTCCAGATGTTGGAAGGACGCTGTTCTGACAAGTCTTTTGCTTCAGACATGAAAACACAAATAGAACCAGTGTTTGGTTTGTCCATTCTGGGCTACTGTAGAAACATGGCGGCCATATGTAGACATAAACGCCTCATCGTGAGCTCACAAAAACACTATAAAGGATTCTTCATGTCAGGTGATTTAACACTAAAGAAAACATAATATTCCATTTCTGCCAATCACTTCTAATGATATTTAGCCATGTAATTGGATTTTATTCACGTCATTTGCAAGTTTTGAAACATCCGCCTCTAATACATGTGTTGGTGGATTCATTCTGTGCGTGTGTGTTGCAATAAATTACATTTAAAAAAAATCAACTAGCAAATTCCTTTCCCAGAATCATTGTCCCAGTTTTTGATAATCCACAGAGCAGTTTTCATAATGAATATGTGTTTTTCATAGAAAGTAGTTCCAGCAGGTGACCCTTTGAACCTGCACGGTGACACTCGTGCCACGAGACCTAATTAAAAGTGAGTGCGTGTGGATCTGATTGGAATATATATGACACGTAATCCAGAGGGTGATGGTCTGAAGATGACCAGAGGAGATGCCTGAGTGTATTCAAGCTTGTCACTTTGATTTGTCACATGCGTATGACTGTAATTGCTGTGTTTCAGTCATCATAGGTTAATTATCGGCCCTGACCTATTACGTACACACATGCAGACACGCGCTTTAGACATGCGGGTGGAGGGACAACCCTAAAGAAAAAAGTTAGAAGGCACACAGCTCATGTAAAGCTGCCACTTCTCTTTTACTCTGTATCCTCCGCCTCGCTGTCTCGCTGATCAGCACCGTCTCACCTCCCCTCCCCCCTCCCTCCCTCATCTGGTGACCCGCTAATGTTCTGTTCATTTTCTCTTATGAATAGATAATGGGCAAAAATCAAATCTCTTCATTTGCATGTAATACAATTAAGACCTTTTCAAACGATGACAAATGGAGGGAGCAGCGAGATGTCAGTCAGCCTCGTCAGCGGGAGAGCCGAGGCAGCGGCGGCGGACCTACTCCGTTTTAACGAAAATTAATAAAACCTTCAAATGGAATTTTCTCGCCGCCATCTGGCATAACAATCACCAAGACACTCCTGGAGTCTGCCTGTCAAATGAAATTAAAGATCTCATGAATTTGGATTCACGGCGTGGATGTGAAGTCACCAACACCGAATCCCGCCCAAATAATTACATATTTTTCTACACATCAATTTAAAAGAAATTGGAATTTGTGGCCCAAACTGATCTCAGAGATCAAATTCTGTGCTTCCTCAGTAAATTATTTGAGGACAGACATAAGAAAACAGGTCATGTTATTGTTACTTAAAGGAGAAGTTCACTTTTTTTGCATTGAAACTGTTTTTTGTACTCATCCTATATCTCCAAACTGCCCTGAAGAGATCTCTTTATGCTTTAAGCTTCATATTTAATATATGTGTGAGAGCAAATTTCACAAATGTCTCCAAATGCTCAAGTTTCAAGTTATTTATTATCATATGCAGAGAAGCCGTTATTAGCAATGGATCTCAAGCTCGCTCAATAAATAAGTAAAAAAAAAAGAAAATCATGCTTGTAGAAAAGAAAAGAGAGAATCTGCCGAAGTTCAAATATAGAGGTAAAATATTAGCAATTGCAATATGAATGAACTGAATGTAAACACAAATGTAGTAAATATATATGCGTAATGAGGAGTTATGAAATATATTATCCATGAAAGTAAATGGTGAATTGAAATGAATACAAACAATAACATTATCAGCTATTCCTCTAAAGGAATCGAGACTGACTTTAAACCAAAAGTCCAACATTTTGGGGATATGTGACTATTTGCTTTCTTTCTTGCCAGAGTTAGATGAGAAGACTGATAACACATCAATGTTTGTACGCTAATTACGAAGCTAAAGCTAGCCTCCGGTTAGCGTAGCTTAGCATAAGGACTGGGAAAGCCTGGCTCCGTCTAAAAGTGACTAATCAGCACATCTAAAGCTCATATTTAACACAATACATCTATTTTTACTCTGTATATTGTTCTGTCAAGACGTTAAATAAGCATATTTTGTTAAAACAAATTATTGGAAAAAAACGTGGCCCCTTTAATTATTTAGATTTTTAATACAGTATGTTGATGCTTATTTATAAATATACATTCACATCATTTCATTCAGACTTCCCCTTATTATACGCAAATACAAACATGTCAACACAATAACCATATGTACACATAACACACACACACACACACACACACACACACACACACACACACACACACACACTCACACACACTCACACACACTCGTCTCTCTCTCTCACACACACACAGGAAAATTAATGAGCTCTCATTCATAATCCCGGACAGAGAGAGCCATATTCACCCTTGGATGGTTTATTGACTGATTTCATTTATTTGTGTGGAATAAATAGGAGGTAAACATTGGCTCGCTCTCACATTTTTTTCCGCGACACACTCGCTGCACAGCATTCTGGGAGAAATGATCCCACCAGCAGCAGGGTCACTGATTGGCTACCTCGTCAGTGTGTGACAAATTACCCAATGAGAAAGAGGTTACCCATTTCCACAAACTAATTAACCTGCGTGATAGTGAAACAAATTATTACATTTATGTAATATTATTGCACATCTGTCGCTAGACTGCAAAAATCTTTATCGTTGTGCTTCCCGGTCGCCCCGATCTCTTTTTCTTTGTGATTATAATCCAGACATCGTGGAAGCTCTGCTCTTTACAGGCTGGTATGAAGATGACTTTCAGTATTTTAAAGGACTTTACATTGTTTCAGCGCTTTAAATAAAAATCTAAAATGAATCAAAAGCAGATAGTTTTTTTTGTCAATGACAGAAGGTTAACAAGCACAGTCATTTCTAACATGGGGATCAAGGAGCCACAAGATTTATTAATTCAGGTTTTGCTTACAATCTAATTTCAACAAAAATATCTAACACCGTCATGTTTAAGTTAAAATACAATATTATATCTTAGAATGGTGTCCGGCTAACATAAAACATTAATACTTTCATAAGCACATAAGACACGAGACGCATGTACATTCATATCACTTTCACAAAATGGGGTAAGACATACAGTATATATATATAATTTTATTAATATGAATTGTGTTTATAATTTACAGCTTTCGGATCTTTGCTTTGTATTGTGAACTACAGTTTTACCTCTAAAACCTCTTTGGTTAATCTGCTCAAAGTGCACCGATCCACGTGGAACCAGTGGCAAAACGGTTGGGAACAATTTAATTATTAAATGTGTGTAAACGAACCACTTCTTTAAAACATTGTTCATGGGTTGAAGGTTCAGTGTGTTGCATTTAAGGGGATCTAGTAGCAAACAATTGGAATATATTATTAAGTTATTAATTAACTATGTTTTCAGAAATGTATAATCACGTGAAAATAAGAATTGTTGTGAGAATGAGCCATTTCTACCGTAGCCCAGAACGGACAAACCACGCGCCGCGAAGTTTCAGTTGGTTGCAATCTGTAACCTCGCCACTAGATGTCGCCAAATAAGCGCTGCGCCTTTAAACGAGAAAGATAACAGAGTGAAGCGGCACAGAGAAGCTGCTACGATACGTATCTTTAGTTTAGGAAAATGCACACGCATGTGACCACTGTACACGCAAAGATAAGGGCTTAGACATGACAGGTAACATGGATAACAGTGGATAACATGTCACACAACGCTACAGCTGAAGCTAAGTGTGTCTTAAAGGTGACATATTAAACGGCATTGTACTTTTAAAGCATCCTTGTAATCATGGGTAGTATAGTTGAAGTATTAAAATCAATGCAGCTGAAACCAGAGATATCTATTTTATTTCAGGCTTTGTCAAAACCCGGCGCCTACGTTACCCACGATGCAACTCGACAGCCAAAAGTTCTGTCTGATATTCTGGTGGGTTAGCCTGGAGCCTCTGGCCTGCAGCAGAGATGAGTAGCGAGTTACAGAGTTGTTTATCAATTTCTAATTGATTGTTTTTGTGACAGTCATCATGACACAGCCGCACACAAAGCAAAGAAAGCAAAGAAAATAGGAATATATGGTTTGAAAGACTAATAGATGACGAAACAATAACTCTGCAACCGTCAGAGGACCTGACCCTCTGACTTTATTTGCATCATGATGGAAAATCAAAAATTAGGAATAAGATGAGCAGCAAAGATTAGTTGCACTCTGTGGATCCAACACTCAGAGAGAGAATTGACTAAAACGATGTGAAAATATTTGCTTTTTCATGCACGAGTTCTGCAACAAGAGAGCTCAGCGGCCATGAGGCCGTCCTCAGTTATTAAATGGACTAAGCCGTGATTGCTCATATGCAAAGTGCAGAAATGAGTTCATTATTTAAAGCTCCTGAAGTTCTCTCATTGTTTCAGGCTCTTTTTTTTTTAGCATGGTTTGGGATTCATATTTTGTGTTTTCAGCTAAAAGATAATAAAATGAAGAACAGCACCTTTGGGTCCTCTGCTAATTTATCAGGTTGGTCCTCACCGATTGAGTTTGACACCTCTGATTCCTGCCGAAATAATTAATGGGGAATTGAGCCTTTTGTGGGGAGTTGCTCCTTGATGACCTATATATATGTATATATATATATATATATATATATATATATATATATATATATATATATATATATATATATATATATATATATATATATATAATTTTGTTATTATACTCTAGCATGGAAGAGGCTTTTGTCCACTCAGAAAAGAGAAATGCATGATGATGTTGATCAGTTTCTTGGTGTCTGGATCAGAAATGGTTCTTAAGGTGATTGGTTTGAGTTTCTCAGGGTTCAACATGACGAGTTGACTCTTTACTTAAAGTACCAAGAATTCCAAGTGAAAGTACACACATTATTACAAATGAAACGTGCAAAGTGCTATATCATATATTATAATATTGGGTTATCATTAATTACATTAACATTTACAGTAAGCAGAATTTAAAGTTGTAGCTGATTGATGGGGCTAATTAAGTGGTTTAATCTTTAACAAATGCATATTAAAATGCATACTTTATAAACTGCTGTGATTTTTATGTAAATTAGAAATCTGCAAATGAGAAATTGTCAGATAAATGTATAATGGAGTAAAATAAAAATCAAAGTATTTCCTTCAGAAAAGAATACTTTTGCTGCTGAAATGTCACTTCTTTTTTTTGGTTTAATTTATTATTTCCACCATCTCCTCATCTTCATGTCTTCTCTGATGACGGCATCACTCATCACGTGATGTCATAGATTGTTGCTTCAGGAATTCTCTGTACATTAAAAGCTAAATTATAAAAACAGTTTGGACCTTTTTCTTTTCTTTTTGGAGACACAATTTCTTTTTTTGACAGACCTTTTTAAACTGCTTCCCAAAAAAAAAAGGAGGGTTGATTCGTGATGTGACGTAATTGAAAATGATTTTTATTTGATCATTTACATTTAATTGATATAAACATGTCCATGAAACAAAATGGTTCAAACATTTAAGAAAGTCATAATGTCATAATAAGCACAGACATACTTTTTTTTTTTGGAAACAGAAGTTATCACAAACTGACCAAATGGGAACAAGAGTGCTTCCGCTACACAAAACATCCTATATAACAGATTATACTTAAGTCAGTTTCATGTCTTAAATTTATAGTATTTCCCGTGTTGTGTTTTTTTTTTGCCTCGGACAGCACATGCAGTCAAGTCCTCTTCCGTGACGTCATGATTCCAGGTGAATCCTTCTTGCTCCTTTAAACCTCCAGGTATGTCCAACTCCCCTTTCAGAGGCGCGTGCTGTGCCGCAGGTGGAAACAAAGGCATCACAACCGAGTTGTTGTATTTCAAAGTATCCCCAGAATTTGTCTTCAAAAAAATGAATAAGTCAGTCACCAAGCAAATGTCTTACAGAAAAGGCGAGGGCCGCATGTGCCGAATAATAAATAAATAAATACAGAGCGAATAAGTTAATTTAAATAGATGAATAAATAAATAGTTGCCGCATGCGAAATAATACGTTATATCTTAAAACAGAACCAGTGGATGCTTCAGTGTCCTCTCTTTGTGATTTGTGGAGAGAAAAAAAAATATCAGATGTGCTCTGCGATTTGTTATTGGATGAAGTATCCTGGTTGTATTTCTCCCGGCGCGGATGGATCGGATGAAGAAGAAGAAGAAGTGAATGCAGAAGAAAGAAAAAGCCCTCCTCGTGAGCCCACTAGGTGAAGCTCATGGATACTGTGTGCTCCAGCGCCTTGCGGCGCAGCGACGCGATGCTTGTCCCTCTCCACACCTCATTCTCCGGGGAGCTGCACAGCTGCGGCGAGTGCGTCATGTTGCTCTGGCCCAGGGACGCCTGCACCATCCCGGGGAAAGAGGGCTGGTAGAGGTGCGACTGCAGCCCGGAGCCGTTCGACATGTTGGCCAGACTCATGGAGTTGTGCGGCTGCCCGGCGCCGAGGCTGCACTGCGACAGCGACTGCGCCATGGCCTGCTGGCGGCCCAGAGACGGCGGCAGCTGCAGCTGCGACACGCCGGGCATCCCCGCCGTGGCCCAGCGGGTGTCGTTGGCGTGGAAGGAGCAGAGGCTGTCGCCCATGGCCGCGGCCGCCGCCGCCGCGGACGGGAACTGGGACAGGCCGTGGTGGTGCGTCGGCAGCAGGGTCCCCGGGGAGCGGAAGACGTTGGTGGTCTTCTTGCGCTTCTTCCACTTGGCGCGTCGGTTCTGGAACCAGACCTGCACGCGGGACAGAGGCGGCAATGAGTTATTGGAGCAGCGGGTGTGATGGTGCGTCTGCAGGGGGTCATGTTGTCAGAGATGAGGGCACATAAAGGGAAAGAGAAGGTTGTGACATCGGTCTGGGATCATGATGATGATGATGATGATGATGATGATGATGATGGTGGTGTGAACCACCAGCCATAAATCTGCTGCAGAAAAACCCTGATTTATGTTTGTTTGTTCGAGATCTTTCAGCTTTAACAACGTGCAATTTGCATTGTTATCATTTATATATTAAACTCTCCAATTAACACAAATAAATGGGTACAAATACATTTAAAAAACACGTTCAATAAGCTTCCAGCCTCTTACAGCACATGTATATGTAAAATGGCAAACAGTGGCAACCATTTGAAACAACAGCATTTTCATTTGCAGTTTTATGTTTAATTATTCGATTTTATTCGATTTAGCAAACATGTGTAAATTAAGTTTGTAACTTTATTTTGGTGCAAAATACATATTTAAAAACAACCTATTTTGAGTCCTAATGACTGCTTGGTTTGGAGCCATTGAACGCCACGCAGTCCCGTAATAAACAGCCCGGTGTGACACACACACACACACACACACACACACACACACACACACACACACACACACACACACACACACACACAACACTGTGGTGCTTGAGCTCTATATGGAGGGCTGGTTGTACGCGCGCGCGTCTCTATGATTAATGTGAAGATTTGCTTGAGGAAGTGGAGGCGCAGTAATAAGAACGGGACAATCTCACTCCCCCGTGTTTTCTCTCCACGTAGCCAGCCGTGAAATCCCGCCTGAAATGCATTACACTTCAGGAGAAAGAAAACGCAATTTCTCAAAAAAAAATATAAAGACAGAGTGTTTCCTCAGCGCGTGCACGCGGAATTAAGACGTCGAAGGACCGGCTTCTTCCCCTCAGGCCAGCAGAGGAGCGTCATTTCACTCATTCTTATTCTATGGACAAATAAACATGCAATAATAATAATATTAATATTAATATTAATGACTATTGGGGTTTTTATTTCACGTGTGAGCGCTTCACATTTGCTGTAGTTAATAAGGCGAAGGTCCCTAATGTGGTGGATATTTTATCAGACTATAGAAGTCATTGAGGACACACACACACACACACACACACACACACACACACACACACACACACACACACACACACACAAACAAACATACACACACAGAGTGTGTTTTATCTGAAGGGGAGTAATTAAGATGGAATCATCATTTGTTAATCCGCAGGTTTGAATCTCAAGTCCACTGTCAAGACTCTCACTTTCAACACACACACACACACACACACACACACACACACACACACACACACACACACACACACACACACACACACACACACACACACACACACACAATACACTTTGCTGGTTGTTGGCTCACCTATAAAGGTATTTCTTAAAAGAATAACCTGACTTCATGTAATAACCAAAATGTTTTAAAAATTCAGATGTTATAGTTTCGGTTTTTTTGTGAGTAAAATTGTGGGATATAATGAACATGTGTGTGTTTTGTATATTAATAGTTGTGTGTTTTATGTTGTAGACAATAGATTATTATCTCAGTGTAACCGGAAGTTAATTGGAGACGATGAATAAACTTGAAGTTGAAATAACTTCTATTAAGACAACATCAGATATTATTTTAGACTTCTTAAATTAAAAATAAAATACTTGTAGTTCATAAAATCCCAACACCGACGGCTGAAATCAGAAAATTTAATTTTACAGCCAATAAAAAAAAAAGGCAAATTATCTTTTTAAAGCAAATTGACTTTCATTATTTATGAGAAATTCATAATTTTAGAGGGTGCGTTTAAAATGTAAAAAGTGATTTGAATAAATGTACAAATGCTCAATAAGTGAACACAATAAAACATCAAATAAAGAATACAAAAAGTTGTTCGGTGGGATTTAATCTCTATATTTATGACAATAACGCAGGTTTTAAAAATAGTTTTTCTTCTATTGAAACGCGGAAGTATTCGGAGCTCCTTCGTGTCTCGTGCATTTGACGCTGTTTAGATGATCACATGTGTTTTATCCCCGTGCCCTCCTCTCCGCGTCCCCGCTGATGGAGCCCGCTGCAGCCGGCCGTGTGTACCTGCACTCGGGACTCCGTGAGGCCGATCCTCAGCGCCAGCTCCTCGCGCATGAAGATGTCCGGGTAGTGCGTCTTGGCGAAGCTGCGCTCCAGCTCGTTGAGCTGCGCCGGGGTGAAGCGCGTCCGGTGCCGCTTCTGCTTCTGGCTCTGGCTCTGGCTCTGCTGGCCTCCTCCGGACTGGCTGCTGCTGCTGCTGCTGTTGCTGCTGTTGTTGTTGTTGTTGTTGTTGTTCTGCTTCTCCTGCTCTTTGCTGTTCACCTGCACCGCGTTGGACCCTCCACCTCCTCCTCCTCCTCCTCCTCCTCCGCCGCTGATGTCGTCTCCCGGCAGCATCGTGGATCCTTCCACGCCGTCCGGGCCGAGCTCTCCTCCGGAGTGTCCCGGGTCGGGCCCGCCTCCGAGCCGGCACTTCAGAGCCTCCCGGTGGCCCAGCAGCTCCGCCGCGGCGTCCTTCATCCCTGCACACAAACCACAGTGGGTGAGACCTTTTTTTTTTTTTATTGTATTTTTTTGAACAGTAAACACGTTTCTCTGAGAGGAAAAAGAAACACGTGGTTAGGAAAATATACTTCTCATGCAAAGCATTCATATTTGCTGCAATAGAAAAAAAGATGCGCATGCATTAAAACCAGATTTAAAACACAAATTCTGAAATATATTTAAAAAAAACAGCAATCAGCGCGTGCAGCTCTTTAAGAGAGAGACAACCACAGCATGCACATTACAATCTGCTCCTTAAATACTCTTAATTCAATTCCATCGCACCGATATCTTAGGAAATTGTTAAATCAAATTACGCGGTAATGTAATAATAATAATTACTTTCCCAATGAATTAAGCCAGTTTGGCTCACTTCGGTCACATTAAGAGGAAATAAGAAGCAAATTGACAACATTCAGAGCTTGATTTAAGGATTAGAAGTGCCTCCAGCTTACAGTAGAGTTGAAGACCGGAGTTTGGTGAGGATAACTCACCGAGGCGAGCATCCAGGAGGTCGGCATGAGAAAGCATTGCGCACCGCTCCAGGGCGAAAGTGCTATTCCCAACTAAAAAAAAATATCTCTATGCCTTTAACCTATTTAAGAAATATATATAGACTAAATGAAAGCAAATTCGGTTTGTGGTTAAAAGGGAGGTTCGTTGCATTATAATGTAGTTTAGAGAAATGGGGAGGCGCTTAACAGCGGAATGAACCCATGAGCTTCTCCAAACGAGAACCAATCACAGCTGAAGCCTGAGGTATGTCAGCTTTAGCCCGGGAGCCCTTCCTCCTCCTCCTCCTCCTCCTCCTCCTCCTCCTCCTCCTCCTCCTCCTCCATCCTCTCACATCCACAAGTTCATTCCTCCTCATTCCTGTAATTGGCTTTGATTTCTCCTCCAAATTACATCCAATAAAATAACCTGATTTAATATCTGTGTGAGAGCTTTCGACCCGTTCAAGAAATGTTGGATCACCACAATGTTTGTTTAATTGTGCATGCTCTCTCTTTTCTTTTCTTTTTTAATTCTTCTTTATTTATTTTTACATAATAGGACACGAATATATGGGAGTTTATGCATACATGAGGAGGAAGGCTGCATTAACACCTTGGATATGAACTTGAGTCCATAATGTGAAGCTTATATTCTTTTTTTCTCTCCATGATGATATTGTCGACCTCTTTAAAGACACTAAATGCCTCTTGGAGACCAAGTGAACCTCCTCTAATATGATTTCCCAGTCAGCCAGACAACAAACTTTATATAATTCTAACCAGGCTCTCATGTTCAAGGCCATTAGGCTTTTATGTAATTAGTGCCGAATCTATTCGCCTTTATTCCACACATCGGATCAGTGTTATTAGAGGTGATTTACTAGTATTTAGGCCCAACTGTCAAGAAGGGAGGGACTTGGTACAAATGATGTGTGAGCGAATTAATTCGGCGGAAAGTGGAGGGAGTTCAACATGAGCTGTGAATGCTTTGATACACACACAAAAAAAAAAGGGAGACCGAATTTGCAACACGAGGAGGAGGCCTTTAAATCTAAATTATTTATTCTCCATGAGACCAGGACAAGAAGTAAGGAGCTCCTTGTATCACTGAGTAAACCACCATTAGACTCAATTAGCACACAAATAAACACACACACACACACGCGCGCGCGCGACAGCCTGCCTAAATATTTAAGGACAAAACTAAATCAGACACGCTTCAGACAGATGTCGGGACGTTTTGTGAACGAGCAGGTTTTTTTTTTTTTTTTGTAATTTATTATGTGCCAGAAAGAAGAAAAACAAAACAAAAAACACAAAGGAGGCGTCCGAGCGTGAACGAGCTTCTTCTTCTTCTTCTTTTTCTTCTTCATCCATGCAGCTTCACTCGCCTCTCCGCTCGTCTTTTATTTGTCTGCAATCTGGTGGCGCGAGGGGGCAGGCCGGGAGGGGACGGACGGACGGACGGAGCGCGAGGCACGAGGCGCGAGGCGGGGGGAGCCTATTCTCGGACGCACCGCGGACGAGGAGGAGATGTCGATTGTCGGCGTATTTCTGCCACAAAAAAAAGGAGGAGAAGAAGATATGTCTCTCCATGTTTTTCACTTTGTATTTTTGTTTTGAAGCTGGACTGGATTTCAGGCTTGAAATAAGCGTCGTTATTTCTAAATATTCAATTTTTTCCCCGTACATATTAACGTATTTATTCAACATAATTACAAAGGCGTTGCCTTGTGTTATTCGTAGTAATAATCAGGGACACATTCTGGTGTTTATTCTCGCGGCAGCAGCTGAGAGCCCATAAAGGATCATTTAATGTCGTCACATTGCGGGATGATGGACTGCGCGCTTCACTTTACGAGCCTCCGACAGCTCAGCGCCTTTATGGCTGTGCAAACACAAGTGCGCGAGTCCTCTCGTGGCAGCGGGTCATATTTAACCCCAAAACAGAGACAGAGAGGGTGACGGGGGAAAAAAAAAAAAATAATAATATGTAGTTTAATATTTACAAGTCCAGGAAAAAGCTGCACTATAATAATTTTGTCATGGTGAATAAGCGTTTTTTTCCTAAAAAAAATAAACACTTTTTCTTGCTTGCTGCTGCCTGTTAAACAATTTATTTAGTTGGATTGAATCTTGCAATATATTTCATGCTTTAGTCAAACGTGGATAATAAATCAAAACAATGTCTTCAATGCATTGAAGACTTGAACACAAGTTATTATTTGTGTAATGTGACCCAATTTGGAAGTTGTTATAGATGCAACGTATTATAGTTCAACTAATTAAAATGCATCATTTCACTTAATAATGTCAATAGATTGTGTGTGTGTGCGTGTGTGTGTGTGTGTGTGTGTGTGTGTGTGTGTGTGTGTGTGTGTGTGTGTGTGTGTGTGTGTGTTGAAGGTCCTGGTTCTGCTGACTTGCTGCGGCTGTAATTAGGGTAAACAAGGAGCCGCGCGCAGTTCGCTACATCTCTCCACTAACGCGCTGACATCCATCTCATCCATGACATAAATAAAAATAGACAAACAAATTCGCCCCCTGCAAGTTAATGCGGTGCATCTGTGCGGAAAGTAGACGCTTTCACGCGCCGTGGAGATGAGGAGTGACTTTTAATAAAGAAAAAAAACAACAACATATGAGTGTGTGATGCTGTGATGTGAATGGCGTATCAAGGTTGAAGCCTCCGAGGCTTTCTTTTACCTCCACGTGTTTGACTGCACAGTTTGGTATCAGGCGGGGCTCGAACCTCTGACCTCTTGGTTTTACAGTGCATCTCCTCCACACACAAAAAAACACAAGGCCCGGCTGATTATTTGTGTTCTTTCTTTTACCTCCAGATATCCACGTGTGTGACTGCTGCCGGTGGACGCACTGTTTGGTATCAAGCGGGGCTCGAACCTCTGACCTCTTGGCTTTACAGTGCAGCCTCTCCACACAAAAAAACACACAAGGCCCGGCTGGTTTTTGTGTTGTTCTCTTTCTCCTTTCCTCCCCTCTGATCCGCCTCTCTATTCACTCAATTAGAGATTTTCTGAGGAGAAAAAAACAATCGATCTTCCATCTGCACGCGCCCCAGTTTAACAAATGAGATTCTTGTTTCTGCCGCTGATTTGGTGACAGTCATGGAGGGATTATGCAGGAGCGGCCTCATGACAACTCATGTGTTGAGCAGGAGATCAACTTTAACGTGCACAAACTTTAGCGGCAGAAAAGAAGGACGACGCGCTCACGCGGGTGCGCGCGCAACAACGCATCCCGTCCTCTACTTCCGCCTTGGCTCCATTGAGACGACTGGAGGCGTCCACGTCATAAATAAGGACTCGTGTCGTCAATATTATATATATATATATATATATATATATATATATATATATATATATATATATATATATATATGTTATAGTTAAAGCCTATATTTAATATCAATAAACTTAACATTTTGCCTATAGTAGTGCTTATTATTATGATGCATCATCATTTTAGCATTTAAAACCGTTTAGTGAATGTCATATGCTGATTATAAGGTATTCACACATTCATCTGCAAAGTAGCCTTGTAAAAAGTATATTATTTGAATATTGTCCACTGGATTGTGGAGTAAAAGTGCCATAAGATGACTTAAGTAAAGCCCACTAGAAACCTCACAGTTATGTATGCAGCAGTTGAGCCAATGCAGCCCATCCTCTCATTATTAGATTGGAAGTGTCAGGTCAGCTCGCTCAGAGGTCACACACAGGCCACATCCTCCATTTAGTGCTCATTTCAGAAAGCCCACATTGGTTTCTCTGATCATTCACAGTCTTAAAGCAGAGAGGTGGCAGCAGCTAGTTTTAGTCATATATGTACTTTAAATGAGCTAATGAGTAATAGTTACTTAATGCAAGTAGAATTTTGAAGTACTTGCACTTGAGTGTTTTTGTCCAAAACGTTTCAGATTGAGACAATTGTGCTTTTAACTGCTAATTTATCCGACACATACATATTATAGATACTCAGATTAAGACCTTATATAGAAACATCAGTTTATGAAACAAGATGTACTTCCGCATCCTCCAATTAAACATTAAAATGCTTTCAAAATCACGCATTAGCCGCCTAATAAAAATCTAATTGCATAATAAAATATAACTGCCTGAAAAAGGGCCTCGTGAGAGCTTTTATTTTGGTAGCTCAGGTTAAATTGCGTTGATAATACTTCCCTGTCCTTCTCCTTCGACATAGGGCGGTGTGTATACACTTGTTACCCAGCAGCCACCGCGCGCGCTCGGGGGTCCTCCGGTCAGATGCAGCGGCCCCGCCGCCGCATCTCATGCCGCAATTAGCGCCGCTGCCCCCGCCTGCACGGACTCGATTAGGCCCGTGATTTATCCGAAAGAAATATAATTATACCTCCAAATAAAATAATCAGCATTGAAGAGCGATTTCCTTAACGAGACGGAGCGGGCTGGATGTCACGCAGTAGCAGCGCCTCATTAGGGCGCTAATGAGACTTTGGGGTGATCCCGATAATTATCGAAATCTGTAAAATAAGGATCAAGTCAAATGTAACCTTAATTTGTCTGGCAATTGAGTTCATTTATTAGTATGACTATTTAGGAAGGACTCGCTCGGCCTTATTAATGCGAGGTGTCGTTATTTTTAAGGCCATTTGGATAATAGATGTATAACTGCCCGTTTTATTATTCCCATAACTGACATTCTTCTTTTATTCTGACAGGTTTTTCCCCCCAAAAGTCATTCCTCTTTATTGCATGCTTCCATTCCACTGCTCTTAACAAGACACTGTGCAATTAAATCCATCAGTTAAGCGCAGAAACCATCAGTTTATTAATCGAATAGAAACACAAATTACATTCCAACAATTTTGATAATGACCCCAAAAGAAAATATGATTATTTGTTGTTTTACATCACTGTAAATTGAATAGACACAAGTTAAGGACACTTTTTTCTCTCCTGACATTTCAAAAACAATTAATCAAAAGTATGAATATATTCATTACTTGCAGCTTTGGTTAAGTATTATGGGATGCATCGTCATCATCAAGAGCCAATAAGCGTCCTGCAGGCTCAAGCATTTTTTTTTCCTCTTTAATATACATATAAAAAGGAATGCAAAAAACATTCGGAAAAGTATTAAAGGTAAACTGTCACTTTATGGATTGGATTAGTGTTTTTGTGTTTTTTTTTTTTTAACGGTTTACAACTTCAAATCAATCCAGCAGTGGACCCACAGCATTAAAAGTGATGGTCATGAAGACAAACATGCGCGTGTGTGTGTGTGTTTAATTGTGTCTTTGAGTCCAGATTGCGCATCAGTATGAGGAATACAAAACAAAAATAAAGAAAAAAACCTTGACTCCTCTGCTGTGATAACCTGAATGTTTTATCGTGCGCTTGTGGGATTATTTTTTTTAACACACTCAGGAGGAGCGCGATCAAACATGGTGGCACGTTAACGGTAAACAGTAGAAAATAATCACATCAAGAACAGAGAATGGATTCAGTTCGCCCTCGGCGGTTTCCAAACAGGGCCTGACGAAAGGAATGGACATTTAAGAAGCAAGTGAATCTCACAGTGAGAACAGAAAACAGATCAGAAATCATCCTTCAAGCTTCACTGAGTCCAACATGTTTTTAGCCTCTTTGTACTCCTCGGATTCGCTCAAATCCGCTTCTGTTTCCTGGAAAGACACAAACACACACACACACACACACAGTTTTATTGCCATTTTAGAACAACGTCGCCATCTCCTACACACACACACACACACACGCGAGGAATTACGGCTACTTAAGAATTACTCCACAACCCTCAACTTTATTTTGGAACCAAAAGTGTCGCCGTAAAAAAAAAAAACTTAAATCCTGAGGTCACGTCACGTAATAATCTAAATGCAGCAGTTGCATCCTTTCCCTTCCAGCACGTCTGAGGATGAGTGATCGGGGGGAAGGTTGCTAATTCCAGGTTAGCTCCCTCTGCCTGCCGCCCAGCGCTCACGCCTCCAGCTGCCCGACTGTTGCTCCGCATTAATTGCGATGACCCCGAGACGCGCACGCTTACGTTTGCTTCCTCGGCATATCAACTTCGGCCCTGAAGGGACGAGGCACCGAAATACTGTTAATTGGTGCGACGTGTGATACTTGGAGCAGTTCATTGAAATCACACACAGAAGAAAAAGAAAGAAAAAGAGAGAAGCATTTTCCCATAATTCCTTGTCGTATGGCCTAAAATGTATATTAAGGTTATGATTTTGAAGCACGGGTTACATCACAGTGAGTGGATCCTCCCTCGCATGAGAACCGCGGATCAATTACAGAGTTTAATGTTAATCATCACAGTGTGAAATATAGTTTCACTGACGATCTTTATCCGCCAATATTCAGTAAAATATGCGATCAGGACATCAGCATAAATGCTTTTCTAGTCGCCGATGTCTACCGCTAACGGCCTAAAAGGTTCAGTTCCAGTGTGATAAATGATCATGATGCGTTCACATGCAATCTCGTAAAATGTAGTTGTTGCTGGTCTAAAAAGGCAACGGTTAGCCAACACTAAAAGACAATAATATGACACAACTGTGCCTCTGGCAACTTGTTCGAATAACTTTTTGGCCTTGAATGGACAAAAAGTTATGAAATAGCTTTACTTTACGTAAAAAAAAGCTGTCAAATATTGAGCAATGTCCACTTTCTCCTACTTACAAAATGAGCCGTGGGACAAGTTTAGTTCTAGATCAGATTTGGTTACTTTGAGATATACAACAAACAAAAAACACTAAAAAAAAGGTGCGCTGCTCGATGGCAGTTATTGTTGTCATGCGTCTCCATCGTCTCACAAATACAATGACACCACGTGTTTTCAACAAGGCCGGACATTTGTAAACAGCGACAGCGTAAAGGGATCGAGAGTCTCATCAATACGGATTTGTCCTGTTTGGGAAGGTTTACTCACTAATAACTGTTGCAGATCTCCGTGTGCGGCGGTCAGACGTCGGTGGCAGTCCGGGACCATCATGTGGGACTCCTGCAGAAC
This sequence comes from Myoxocephalus aenaeus, assembly GCA_038501785.1. NCBI lineage: Eukaryota > Metazoa > Chordata > Actinopteri > Perciformes > Cottidae > Myoxocephalus > Myoxocephalus aenaeus. The sequence continues at coordinate 4,421,637 of JBAMJR010000037.1, read as the reverse complement.
CTCGATCTGAAACCACATCAAACACCACGCGTGTTAATAAGACTTTCATCACAAAAACAAAGTACGGAGCGCATTAACCCAAGCGGGCATATTCGTTCACCGCATGTCGTCGTCGTAGCCGCCGCCGCTCCTGGCACTAGCATGCGGGGGGGGGTGTCCCGCACGCACTCTGCTGCGGTTAACGCCGCGGTATGAAATACGTTAGCGAGTTATCGATCGTGCGGGGAGTCGGGGAGTCGGGCCGCGATCCGACTGACACACCTGGATGAATGAAGAACCCTCCCGGAGCCGAGGGCACCCGTGATCAGGCGTAAAGCGGTATTACTACGCCTGTGAGTGAGACTGTGTTACGGCCCCGGGGAGGAGGGGCTGCTGTGGAATTCCCCCAGCTGGCACCCCTAAAGAGCAGAGAGCGTTTGGCTAACGCTGTCAGACACACTCACTCACTGACAGATGCTTCCTCGCCGAGCGCCTCTGCCGAGCAGCGGAGTCAAAACACGGACGCCGTGGCACGCGTGCGCATTACACGGCCGTGCACACCAACAGGCAAGCCTGATGAACTCGTACGCGAGGCGGGCCGGCGGACTAACTGACACGCCGAAAGACAACCGGCGGAGCCGGCCGGCCATCGAGATATGACAAGGTGAGGCCGACTAAGCAGAGGAGTGTTGGAACAGAGAAAAGTCACGGCGCCCTCCCGCTGCAGTGGAATGATCCCATCAGCGCTGGATAACGACGACACTTACAGCGTATTGATTCCATTAAAATAAAAACCTCTAATCCATCCTGCCTCAGACCTCTCATCTCCAACCATAATCCATCTGGCCTCCCAATCTCCCCGTTTAACACCAGCCAAGCCGGCTGCTCGGCGCCGAGCCGCCGCTCTGAGAATCAACAAACAAAACAAAACGCACACTGAATTTTAATGCTACCAGTAAACATAATCAGAAGCGGCTCCGCAGTTCCACCCTGGCGGGAACAACTAGAAGTGAAACATCCAAAAATCAACTGGAAGCCAGTACTCTATGGAGCAGTGTTCATGGACCGTGCCCAACACGTTTAGTACCGTCTACACACTCAGCCGTTTTCAAGGTCAGCGGGTTTTAGATTTGATCTTTAGTTCCTCTCTTTTTATAGATATGCCAACAAGATGTGTCTTATTAAAGAAGAAAGACCACTACAAAACTACAAATAACTGACAATGTTCAACTACAAAACGGTGAAGGAGCCTTGAAATCTACAGCCGAGCAGCTCTGTGAAGCTACGCTGCTAACGACGGCATGCTAACATGCTGATTTTTAGCACGCATAATCTCTGGGTGCGTTCAAATATCCATAACATCATACTAGTATTTAGTACGTCCCAATAAATGGTACGTCAGGTGCAGCATGCTTTTCTGGCTCTTCAGACCCACAATCCTTTGTGCGGCGGAACACACGTCACACCGTCTGGGACGCCGAGAGTTAAGAAGCTGTCTGACTTTTTGTACCGTACTTTTCGGGTTATAAGCCGCTACTGCCTTCGGTCAGTGTCCCCGTTAGCTCCCCGCTGTAGCCAGCTGGGGCTCCTGCTAGCGCTCCGTCACTTCCCCGCTAACTTCCGCTAGCTCCCCGAAAACCACCGAAGGTAGCGGGACCAGGCTCGACACCCGACTTGGGCAGAGGGGACGCGGGCAGTAGCAGCAGCAGCGGCCGGTAGCAGCAGAAGCGCTAGCTAGCAGCGCTACTAGCAGCGCTAGCTAGCAGCGCTACTAGCTTGCTACAGCGGGGACACTGATCAGCCGTAGGAGCGGCTTATAACCCGAAAAGTACGGTAAATGACGACCCCATCCTTGCCTCGTGTTTTCGTTCTGTATCTTAAAGTATTAAAAAGAAACGTGTAAAGTGTAAAGATGCTCCACTTGGAGATAAAGTCAGCGTTTAAGATGAAGGCGTAAAGCGAGCGAGCGCCATGCAAGTTTTCAAACCCGATGCTGCTTCTTCTCAAGTGCACAGGATAAATGATGGAGGGTGCCGGCACAGCGAGACACAATGGAGAGGAGGGACACTAAATCACCAGCATGTGTCAGTAATTATCAAACTCCTCTAAAGTAACATGATATAATTACATCTGCATCAAGCAAATTACAAAATCACTAATGGTTCTCCTCTCAAAACCTAATTCTTCATTATCACTGTGGACCGACCTCATTACAGGAAAGAAGATAGAATCCACTTCCTGACTACGGGAGAGCAAAACCTCAGAGCGCGGGAAAACTGGACGGGAGAGGGAATACGGAGGGGTTTAGGAGTTAAGACGCATCATTGCCGTGCGGTAGTGGTGAGACGGACCTGTGGATTAACTACACGGTTTAACGTCAACCATCACAGTGTGAAATAAAGTTTTACCGACGATTTTTATCCGCCAACATTCTGTAAAATATGCGATCGGTGACGTCAGTATTAACGCTTTTCTAGTCGCCGATCTCCACCGCTAAACGGCCGACGCACGGAGGTTCAGTTCAGTTCCATTATGATGCGTTCAGGCTCCGTTTAGGGAAAATGAAAACTGAGTACTGGGCAAAGGTAAATTATCATGATGTGTTCACATGTAATCTTGTAAAATGTAGTTGTTGGTGGTCTAAAAAGGCAACTTTTAGCCAACACCAAGAGACAATAATATGACACAACTTGTTTGAATAACTTCTGGCGAACAAATTATGAATTAATCAGAAACTGTTTATTTGCCAGGAATGTTTACACAAACAAAGAATTTTTCTTGGCGGAAGGTGCATAAACATTAGACATGAGACAAACAACAACAGTGCAATGGGTGTTAAATTAAGTATAAGATAAAGAGCTCAGACAAACAAATAACGTTAATGCAAGTGTGTGTTAAAGTGACATGAGTGTTTAAATATGAAGTGTGCAGCTTTACTATAAATAAATAATCAAGACGTAAAAAGACGGTTGTTCGGTTACAACATGTCACATTAACGAATCTGTTGACTGAGCACTTGCTTATCTTACACATATTTTAATACCAATTGCACTGTTGTTTTCGTTGATTGTTGATTGTTGATTGTTGTTTGTCTCGTCTTACGTCCCATGTCCATGTCCATGTCCAATGTATGCACCTTCCGCCTCAAAAAATTCCTCGTTTGTGTGAAAACATTCCTGGCAAATAAACGGTTTCTGATTCTGATTCTGATTCTGATGTGATGCGTTCAGGCTCTGTTCGGTGATAAATTATAACGTTTTCATGTAATCTCGTGAAATGTAGTTCTGGAGAAAAATAAAATCCAGTTGTGTGAAGATGCTTTCACAGCATCATAAATAGATGTTAGAGATGAATAATGAGCCGTTTACACTAAGCAGCTTAAAATACATTAAAACTACTAATGACAAGATTTGTTTTAATCAACAACAAAAATAGTCTTTTATTTATTTATTTATTTATGTCTTTTATCATTTGAATGGTGTTGAGCGGTTGTTATTTTTGGGACGGTTGCAAAAGAAATTTATAATCTGGATCCTTTTCCACCATCTGCTTTAATCAAACATCATCAATTAGTTCTGGAGGCGAACAAAAACGTGACCAAGGATCTAGAAAAGTTATATTTTCTCCCCCTTTTTTTTTTAATGTGCCGATCCGACCCGTGAGCTCTATGAGCGTTACGACATCAAAGACCCCGTACCTGCTTCCTGAGGACATATTCGTCTCCTTTCTCCGCCTTCATGCGCTCGACCTTCTCCTCCTGCTGCTTCGCCTCAGTCTGGTACGAAACCTTCTCCTTCGCCAGCCTGCCCGACAGGAAGAGAGGAGCAGACGCTTCCTGGTTAAAAAAAGGCAGTGACACGGTGTTGTTCCATCACACAGGGAACGCAAAACACACACCCAAGACAGATGATACGGGCCGGAGCGTGAGGCGGGCTGTGATGGTCACCTTCTACAGACGGGGCCATCCATCCTCATTCTCCCCAACGTCGCTCTGACTGAGGGTAAGATCATCTCCCGCAGGGCGGCGAGAAACGCGCCTCAATAGCAACCAAACACATCAGTCCTGCTCGCGTCCACGTGGATAAACAGCGCTTTGTGTGAAAGTCAACACACTGCATGCAGAACCTTTTGATACTTCTTAAAGACGCCTTTCGAGATCTGACGGAAATACTTCTTTTTCTGGAGAAACCTCGTCTTTTAACACTATAATATTATCTAAAATGCAGCCGTTTGATGATTTTTTTTCTTGGCCTTAAAATAGTTTTTGTAATGACCCGTGCAGTCAAAAACATCTGCACTATCTGATGTCAGTGTACCGACACGCCCTGGAGTACACTTATACTTCCCTGCAACAAAGTGAGACGTTAAAATACACGATTTATAATGTTTAGAGCTTTAAAAAAAAAAGGATGAAATGCAACAAACAGTCTCATATGTAAGACATGCTTTGATGTTTATACACTATACATTCACGGCATGGATACCGTTACGATTATAAATATATTAGGATATGTTTTAAACTATTTTATAATTTACCAAATAAACAAAATAATCTACTCGATTCAGTGGAATCAGTTTCTTTAGTTACATAATTCATTGGTATTTGCTTTTGACATGTTTCACTATGTAGGTGGTGTGATTGCGAAAAATAGTGAAAAATTATTATGTTTGTCAAACAGTTTTGAATGTAATATTCAGAAATATGACATTTATATTTTAAACAAACAATAGCAAATCACTTTCATGTTAATTTGTTGTAGACATTTCCAATTAAATATTCTCTAAATATTTAGTGACATTAACTTTAATTAATCATTAATTTGATTATATATTTTGTCAAAATATATTCAAAAAGGCGAGACGCGGTTCACATGAGGATCATAAAATACGGATAACGCATGTTTTTCTTCATCATTCCTGCTGTACAGAAAACTGATTTAATTAATCGTCATCAATTAATTATTCAAACAAATGTCAGGATTTCTTCATGTCCAAGTGTCGAGTAACGTCGAGCACAAACTTTAACTTAAATTGCATATCAGCATTTTTATGTCCCGAGTAAACAAGCAGCAAAAAAGTATTTAGCTGTCCTTGTCAACTGTCTCATCCATTGCAGCTCACACGGCGTCATCACTGTGCTTATCTGACTCCTTTATCCACGTCCAGCGCCTCCAACACACACAGTCCTTTTTAGAGATTAATTGATCATCAATTTAGTCCCTAATTTGGACCAAGTCAGGTGGTAAATGGGCCTCTTTTCCCTGATTGTTAGTGAAAATGGGCTCGGGTACATTGATAAATTTTGATTATTTATCAATTACGGGCCAAATGGAACTAAATCTATTAAACAGATTCCGACCCTGATTGGCATAATGGAGTTGGAAAATATGGCTATTGATAATGATTCCCAACTAATAGTCTTTTTCCGGCGGCGCCTGCCTGTCGCAATGACAACACAAATTTAATTTTTCATAAAAATCAGCTGCGTGTGCGTAAGTGAGTGATCCTTCATTAATCAGCAGCATTACCGGAGACCCTTCCCTCCGCGTTGCAGCGCTCCTCGCTTAGCCAAGGAAGCCACCGGCACTCCGTCATATTTTACATCAATTACTCATCCTAATACTGCTCCATCAAGAAGCTTTTTAAAAAACGGCCACCATATGCAATAGCAGCTCCCGCCTTCCACTCGGCTGCGTGATGCAGAGTGAGTGATGTCACCCGTTCAGAGTCAAAGAAGGTGGCAAAGAGAAGGGGAAAGACGGGAGGAAGGAAGGCTGGAATAATTTGAATAAAACTGAAGGACAGTCTAATAACAAAATGTCCATTCCTCCCCTTTCCAGGCCTGATGTTAATTTCTTATTTCTCCCAGACTTTGGAGCGCCGTGTGAATGAGGGGTGGGGTCGCGGCTGGTTTTAAATAGACCTGCCACCTCGGGCTTAATGGAAAAGGCAGCTCTCTGGAAAATAGAAGAAAAAAAAAAGGGAATTAGAGCCAGACGACACACACATTCGGGCCGCCTCCTCCAGCACTGTATTTTTGAGCCACGGTGTAGTCGGTGCTGGGACCGGAATGACAAAGGCAAATTACTGTTGTCATTTTATTAAGGGCATCCGCCTCGCTAGGGCAGAAAAGCCACTGACTGGAATGTGCAGAAAAAGCCACTGGAAATAGGCCTGGCTAAAAGAGCAGGCAGGTTTTCCTGCAAGGGAAGAGGAGACGAAGGAGAGGAGAAAGAGGGAGATTATGAAGAGACAGAAAGCAATGACAGTCTGTTCGTTTAAACCTAACGGCTTGATTAAGGCTCCATGTCAAGATAGTACTTTTAGGCCAACAGGGGTGTAATATCTGCAGTAACCTCAAAAACATCAGAACGGTAGTCCGGGGGAAACACTGCTTGATGAAGAACACTATCGTCCTTGTTGTTTTCCCTACACTGGACACATTACCCGCTATGGGAAATCCAGCCGCCATCATCGCCGCCTCGGGGAGCCGGTTAGTAATCTGACCCTCATCAAAACACGATCGATAGCACATTACACGATCAGCGCTGACGGGAGGGAATTAGAGGGCTGCCCGATCGACGAAAAAAACTCCCAGTCCATCACACAGACTACTATACTGAGCACATTATCCCACACATTTAGCTCAGAGTGGATGCCAACTCTATTAATAGGCTGTCTTAGGCCACATCCACACTGCTGTTTCCATTTTAAAAACGCACGTCCTTCGCTACGTTGACGCCTGGCGTCTGCAACGTACTCCAGAGTTTTAGAACCCCCCCAAAAAAAGAACGAGGCGTTTGAAAACGCCACCGACGCCGCGCTAGTTTGAAAACGATGACGTCTAACCCCCGTGTTCGCTACTCGATCGGGTCTCAGCAGCCACGACGTGTCCGTCCCCGATTCGTCACGCCAAAAACAAACATCAGCAGCTTTGATTGTCGATCGATTGTACCAGTGGTTTATTCAACACGCATAAAGCATCACAGGCTTTGTTGTCTTTACTATCAGCTGTAAATTCAGCATTTTATAAATTCTGCTACTGCCTACCTGCAGATGATGCAAGTCGTCGTTAGAGCGACATTTGAAGTCCCGGTTTGCGGCTTTGTTCTGCACAACTATTGTGAAATTCACAAAAAACTGTAAACGAACAAATGTTCTCCAGTACAAAAAGGGACTTCCAGTCACTTGGTAGAGCTACAAGTGTGACGAAACAGGGAAAATTAGTGAGAGACGCGGGTTGATCCAATTTTTTGTGAAATTTTTTAAAAATCTCCATAAAAGTTGACAGTTTGGGTACATAGAGATCTTTAGTATCAAGCAAGACCGTTAAATATTAAAGAGTACAATAATACTCTGTGAATTTTTCTAAGCAACCAATCTACTTTCTGTTTACAACGGCACCCGCATGCCCAATGTACGTCAATAGTCGTGCGATATTCACGTTAGTTTAGTTGAAACTCTTTTTTTGCGAAAATGGAGCTGGAACGCCCGCATTTGAATAGAAAATAGAATTATGAATTGCTATTCATAACTATTTTGTACTGTAAGAGTTGATTTGGTCAGAGACACAAAATCTTCGACCTACGGAGCACTTTTAACGTCATCCTAGAAAAACTTTCCACGATCCATATAGAGATTTCCCTGCCTGTCCAAATGTGAAGAAAGTTGGCATTTTGTTCAAACAGCTAAAAGGAGAGTTTGAATAGAAATTGAGCATCACAGGGACAAAGTGCTCCTAAAGGACAAGAGCGATTTTATAACGTTAACATGCTCTTACTGCAAACTCCAAGTTCCCTGTTGCTGCTTTTTGCAGTAACTCAGGGAATTATGTGTCGCTTTTATTGAGAATTAGTCTCAGTAAATCTAAAGTGGAGCTACTGGTCAAATACAACTAACTTTCACTTAGCTACTTGCAGAAGCTTTCTTTAGGATTTAAGTCGCTACATTCCCCATACTTTTAACCACTGTTGTCTGTTTATTAGTTGTATTAATCCAATATCTTCCCATGTGTTACTACACAGATAATAGTACAGGCTTTGATACACAGGATCTGTAGATTCCAGTTGAAGCGAAGTTTAGGAATAGCGACTGTACACGATCAGACATACACTGCCCTGACTATAGAAGTGTGTTTTTGAACAAGAAATACAACATTTCCCACGCTTCATGGAAAGGTTTTGAATCAGTCACTCAGTGTGCAGACAGTGTCAACATGTTTAATGATGAAGTGTGGTCTCACTGAAATTGTGCAAAATGTACAAATATCTTAATAATCTTATAATATAAACATGTAAAAGCTTCACAAAGACCTAGCCGAGAGTTTGCTTGGGTGATATATAACCTATGGGTTACCTAAAAGGTACAAACTAATAAAATAAATAACTTATTTGGCCAGAGAAAAATGTAGATAAATAAGTAATTTACCAGATACTCAATATCAAAAGCCTCACCACAAAATGATGGGAAAACCCATTTATTATTATTTGTTAGTACAAATCTATTAAGGACCAAAAGTGCATGTTTAAGTGTGGGGAAATGTCAGATACTCGTTTGATATGCTCAGTCACAGTAAACCTGAAGGCCTTTTAATGTCATTGTGATGACCACAGGCCATAATACCAGCAGCAGTACGTCATGCTGCGTCATGACTGTGCAGGTTATTTCCTACATCTCCACAAATGTCCACCGGCAACTCAGACTGGGCGGAAAACTTGTGCTTTAAAGAGATTAAAACTAAAACACACCAGAACACGGTTTACCAACCAGAGGGCCGCGCCAAAACCCCGGTGTATAGTTGAAAAATAGACGGACAAACGTTCCTCCACGCGCGGATCAATGCGAAGCTAGCTTGTGCGCCCCGGCTAAGCTAGTTAGCTCGCTACCACTAGCTGATGTACGTATTTAGCTTTTATTTTGTACATGTTAAATCGTCTAAATGGAACAAAGAGCCAACCATACCTCCTTACGATGCCGGTTTTGATCTTAAGCTGCCGTATTCTTGGATCTGCCATGGCTGTAGATTGTAGATGGAGCAAGTGGTCTGTGTTTGTAACGTGCGCAGGTTGACTGGAAGACAGGACGACGAGCTGATGGCAGAATCACCGAACTCTAGGAGGAGGATTGTCGAGTGGGTCGATCACGATGACTGTTCAGTGGGGGAAAGAAAAACAAATCATTTGTGGGTAGTGAGCTATGGCCCTTTAGGCTAAAGTGAATACATTAAAAAATATATAATATATAAAAACGGTGTACTAAGATACACTTATGAACAATGGTCAACTTGCAGAGATTCATTGTATATTTTTTATGTTTTTAGATTAATATTCCAGAATGAATACATCATGTTATATTGTACACCTTATTGTACACATTACACATTATTTGGAGCAAAGTTGAGGGCCTCACTCAGCTATACAATTCTTTTAATAAGTACTTTTAGTGAGGTGAGAAGAAATTATTGATCAGCTGAAGTTGGTCTACACTGAGAAAAGCCAGTTGAGGTCAAGGATATTTCAGGCATCTTGTTATCCATCCATCCATCCATCCATCTATCTATCCATCTCTATCCATCCATCCATCTATTGATTTGCACATATACAGTCTCCTGCCACTAGCATATGTTTCACTGTTTACTTAATGGTTCAATTAAAGAATAATTATAGATTAGTTAATAATCAGAATGACCGGCCCATCTTGGTTAAAACCATAAGAGAATAACAGTGAAATAACACACTTATATCAACCGATATGAGTCAAATCTTCCCCTGTGTATTTAAATGTGTCTGCATTGACTTGGCTTCCAACATCTCGTGTCAGTGAGCACTAAACTCAGACACATATTTGACGCTGTGTGTTAGTTAAGGTTTCATCAGCCTCAGAATGAGCCAGTTTCTTTATTTACACAGTATATCACTTAAGCTAAACAATTGACATGGCGTATAAAGCTGTGTTACAAAGACAGCACATTTAATATCATTTGAATCTTTGTGCATCTGATATTGATTTGTGTGATCTATGAAAAAATAATCAATTTCATAGTTTTCCTCGAGGCTGCTGGTGTCAAAAGAATACATGATTACAATCCAGTCTTCAGCATGCCAATTCCATTAAAAGTTGATCTTACTCAACTACATTTCTGCACACAGCTTGAACATATTCTCACAGAATACTTATTATATATATATATATATATATATATATATATATATATATATATATATATATATATATATATATATACAGATGTTACAAAGACCTTTAACGTCTTCAACTTCAATTTCTCATCACAACTGATCATAACAACAAAACGTATACAGCTGATGTCAAGGAGGAAAATGAAGACAGCTTGATAGAGGGAAAGAATTTACACCTTTTGCTTATGCAAATAAATCCACAACCCAAATTGCCTCCTTAAAAAAAGAAACTGTGTTGAACCATATAATTTGCCGTATTATTGACATTAGTTGAATGTGTGGTTTTCATGTTTTTTCTTCTGTCAAAAGGGGAAAATGTTTCATCATGCCATAATGATTAGCATCAGAAAAGTGTGGGTGCTTGAGAAAACATATCCTGCACATATTGTTATTATTCTCAATAAATATAATTGTTTTTGCTGCCATGTATGAAAAAAACATGTTTCACCACCAGAACGTGTGATTTTCACTTCTACGTGACGTTATTAAAACCTGGCTCATTAAATGCTGCTTCTGCTTCTATTACCAGAGAATGCAAACTCAATTCCACAATAAATGATATTTTAAACTAAACTAATCTTTATTACACACAATGTAGTGCGCTAAACTGTTTGCTGGCGGTAAAACAGACATGAACAAGTCAAGTATTAAAATGGCTTTCAAGGTAAATAGACATTATAACAACTATAAGCATAAACTGGCTAAATGTGTAATGGTGGAATATACAAAAACTGTACTTGATTGCAATTTTGAAGTACTTTACTTCTATTTGATGATACTTTATACTTCTTCACAATACTTGAGAGTAAAATCTTGAGAAGAAATAAAAGTGAGCCCCACCAATTTATTAAAATAATAATTACAAATAAATAATGCAGCAGTGGAACAATCCAGTAATATTAAGACAGACAGCGGTCATTTCTCTGCATAATGAGTATGCTTATTATATTTTTGGTAACATTTCCAATGCAGTACTTGCACTTATAACACAGTATTTGATCCTCTTGCTCAACACAGAGATCAACCAGCACAAAAAGGGGTTCAATACAAAGACATGCAGGACCAGGATTCCCTTCTAACGCAAAAATAATTAGAATGAGTTGCTATTAATTTATATTATACCAAGACTAAATAGGTTAACATAAGAGGGGAGAAACCAGTTCATTCTCTCTGCAACCGGAACGATCTCATGGTGTTAGATGAGATTTACCATGCATTATGCACGACGTTATTAAAAAGAATATAAATATTAATCCAAAAGATGTGAGCTTGTCTAATATATATATATATATATATATATATATATATATATATATATATATATATATATATATATATATATGTGTGTGTGTGTGTGTGTGTTTTTCTCTCCCACGGTCGGATAAAACATGGCGCAGGTTGTCTGCGTGCGCGTGCCTCCTCCAGCACGAGACAGAAACCAATACCGGCTGAAGCTCGTGATTGCATCTGAGAGGCGGGAAACCCCCGGGCTCTTTACCCCCCCCTGCAGCTCCACGGCCGTTGATTATTGGTATTTTCCGAGTTTTCCAAACTAATAAGTGGCACTATCAAGCATTTTGGAAGCGCCGCGAGACTACAGACGGGCTGCTCCACTTAATTGATATTGAGCGAGGCGCTGGTCGCGCGCGGGGCCGCTGCTGGGTAATTTGCAGTTTAATCAGCGTCGGTAATGAGAGCCGCTGATTAGCGCGGGGTGGAAATAAAAGAGAGTTACAAGGAACGTCTGTCAGAGTCCGGTGATAATTCACGACTAATTGTAATGATTAGAGCAAACTGGATGACTTTGGAGTTTTCTATTGCGCCGCCGCGCCTGTGTGTGCCTGTGTGTGTGTGTGTGTGCGTGTGTGCTTGCAGTCTTTATGTTGTATATGAGTGTGTGTGTGTGTGTGTGTGTGTGTGTGTGTGTGTGTGTGTGTGTGTGTGTGTGTGTGTGTGTGTGTGTGCAATTGCAAGATAGTTATATGCCTAAAAAAATCTGATATCAATTTGGCAATTTTCTCCATCAGAAATAGGAGGGCATCTGCACGCGCGTGCATGTGTGCGTGTGTGAGAAAGAGAGCGAGAGAGAGAGAGACAGAGAACCATGCTGAATCACATAGATTTGATTATCAAACCAAACAGCTAATTTATAACTGAGAGGAGGATGAGGGAGGATGAGGGAGAGGGGAGGAGGAGGAGGAGGGAGAGGAGGAGGAGGGAGAGGAGGAGGAAATCGTTGATGGACTCTGCAGTAGTGAGAGCGAGATGTATTCCTCGAGACGTCGGCCACTGCTGGAATAGCAAATGAGAAATTAGTGAGAAATGTGTGTATGAACGCCGACGGTCAATTAGTGAGAGGCGAGAGGAAGAGGATGGGAGGAGGTGAGGAGGAGGAGGAGGAAGAGGAGGCGAGAATATCAGCTGGTACTCTCATAGTGTGCACACACACACACACACACACACACACACACACACACACAGACCTTCTGTCTTCCCTCAGAAGCTTTATGTGATTTCCTCTGAATTATAATAGAAGTTGTGGGAATAACATCTCTGACTGATGAGAGAATCAGAGACGTGTTTTATTATTGGCTCTATTTCCTGGACCAATCACAGCCCTTAAAGGGGCAGTTCACTCAACTTACAAAAATAAATGAAAATCACGTAACAGTTTTCATATTCTTCAGCAGAAGATAGCTCCAATCAAATGTGTTCTCTGTGTTTTAAAGTAATGGACATGGTTTCAATTACAAATGTATTGTGGCTAAAGTTGTTATTTTTTACATTTTCAGTTCAGGTTTTTTCTTTTTTGTGAACATGTGAAAATACGACATGTGAAATACGTCACACACACCTCAAACCAGAATCATCAGTAACACATATGATACAACAAACTGTTATAATGTAACAGCAAAGTGTTGACAGTTCAAATAAATCAATCAATAAGATATCAAAGACAGTCTTACTTTTACTGTAAATAGAGTGCAAATGAGTAGAGATAAAGTATAAACCTCTGCAGCTTTGATCTCATGATTGAATGCACTATTGTAAGTCGCTTTGGATAAAAGCGTCAGCTAAATGACATGTAATGTAATGTAATGTAATGATCTTTACACACTCATATTGTGCAGTCAAATATTTTCCAAACCCAAAAGAACTTAATTTTTGTATTCCTAATAAATATCCCAAAGTGTCCTTTTATTGTGTAAATGTGTAAAACATAAATAGAATATTCCCATTTAAAAGGACGGTGCAACATAAACACTTGTAAAGGACAATAAAAAGGGGAAACTGGACATTAAAGGCTTAAACTTTATCATTATATAACTTTTTAACAGACCTCTTCAATATGTTTGAGAGTGCAAACTGCAGTCATTAATAGTTCTTTATTGTTGTTGTACCACGTTACACACTCAAATCAATAATCAGTTAAATGAGCTTTGTTTTTGTCAGTTGGAGTGCATTGACACTGAGGATACTGTATTTATATTAATTTAACTTTTTTTATATATTCATGTAGAGACGAGCTGAACGTGTCTCGTTCATGTCTGCAGATCATGACTTCTTTTTTTTCTCAGCGGGACTTTTCAGAAACTTACAGGCAAAATTAAACTTTACGTGAAAAAGCCACGAAAACTAGCGAAGACAAAATATCTTAAAGTATAATAGGTATACGATGCGTTTCATGATAAATACATTAAAGTATTGACACTGCGCTAACCTTTGCATGTAGACTCTTTATTTATAATCAATTCAGTTTTGAGAATTGAAACAGTATCACAAAGTAATTCTTGCGATATTTTAAATATATATTTTTTAAATATACTGTTATACATTTTACATGTTTTTGCTGTATTTGTGTGTATAACTAACAATTCTTTGAGTCACCGTTGTCTTTTTTCTTGTATTGTTGGTTTTCGGCGGCTTTAGACTTTATTAAAGTGACAAAAATGCAGAGTTTGTGCTGAAACAAAACAAACCGTGCACGTGGGCCATACGGACAACTGAAAAAGTGCAAAACAGAGACAAAGGTCAGCAAAGGTCAAACAAATCAAACATTGAGCAAAGCATTTTTTTTTAAATGTAATCCTGAATCTGGAACATTGTGATGATAACGAGACCTGTAATTAAAAAACTCTATTTCTCCTGAAATGAATCAGTCCCTCGTTTTGTTGGCAGGAGGCCCCTCGGAGCCCCTCCTCCTCCTCTCAGGGACCCCCGTTGGCTCCTGAACCCCTTTTTAACAAAACCCCTATTAAAATGCATAAGGCCTCGCTGGGCTCCTCCACAGCAGCAGCACGGATGACCCGTTTGGCATCAGGTGTGATGTGCCACTAAAGTGACCTTCTCCATCTGATCCCCTCCGCTACACACACACACACACACACACACACACACGCGCACACACACACACACACACGGAGACGGGGGCCCGCACGGGCCGGCAGGAGCCCGGCGATCGATTCTCCAGCGAGAGGGTTATCTATACGTGGTATTTTAATGTCACGGAGTCAGGCCAAATTGATAGTGATAAATATTTGCCGGAAGATTAGGTGAGGGGAGTGTGTCGAGGCCGCTCCGTCTCAGACCTGTAACCCCGGCAGAGCTGTTCCTCTCTGTGTCGGATTAGCCCCATCCATCCAGTGTCAATGGCTGTCTTGTTGAGAAAATCAGTGAGTAAACACGGCTGACAGAGAGAGAGAGAGAGAGAGTGAGAGAGAGAGAGTGTGTGTGTGTGTGTGTGTGGTGATAGGCGGCTGATTACTCATACAAATAGACTCCAAACTCCGCCTGGTCCCTCCAGAAATGTGTTCTCCCTCTGTTCACCTCCGCTCTTCTTTTTCTCTCCTCTCCGATATTTACTCCCCCCTGCTGTCTCCGAGGACCCCCCCCCACCACCACCCTGTCCTGCTGTTCCCACTTTGTCCCCCATCAATCACCCCACCATTGTGTCCTGGATGTTATATAGAGTGACTTAATATCCCCTCCTTCATCTCTATTCACTCCCAGAGACATTTTGCACGAGCGTCCAACGCCGCGGCCGCATGCGTTATTTATTTGTTTCTCATCGTATCAATTGGTTTTATTGTTGTTTCATTTATTGTACCGTTTAAACGCTCCCTCATGTTGTCTTGTTGCCGTTCGGAAACAGAAATATAATGCACCTTTCTCCGTGTTTAATATGCTATCCACGTGAGAATGAACGAGGAAGTTTAAAGGCCGCAAAAGCCCACACAGAGCGGGAGAGGGGATTTATTAGTCACGAAACTTACTTCATGTTCTTACAGCACTTACGGAATTATTTCAACCCAAACGACGATCTTTGTCCGAAACCTAACCAAGTAGTTTATTTGCCTCAACCCGAGTAGTTTAGTTGCCTCAACCTAACCAAGTAGTTTAGTTGCCTCAACCTAACCAAGTAGTTTAGTTGCCTCAATCTAACCAAGTAGTTTAGTTGCCTCAAACTGAGTAGTTTAGTTGCCTCAACCTAACCAAGTAGTTTAGTTGCCTCAACCTGAGTAGTTTAGTTGCCTCAACCTAACCAAGTAGTTTATTTGCCTCAACCCGAGTAGTTTAGTTGCCTCAACCTAACCAAGTAGTTTAGTTGCCTCAACCTAACCAAGTAGTTTAGTTGCCTCAACCTGAGTAGTTTAGTTGCCTCAACCTGAGTAGTTTAGTTGCCTCAATCTAACCAAGTAGTTTAGTTGCCTCAACCTGAGTAGTTTAGTTGCCTCAACCTAACCAAGTAGTTTAGTTGCCTCAACCTGAGTAGTTTAGTTGCCTCAATCTAACCAAGTAGTTTAGTTGCCTCAACCTGAGTAGTTTAGTTGCCTCAACCTAACCAAGTAGTTTATTTGCCTCAACCTGAGTAGTTTAGTTGCCTCAACCTAACCAAGTAGTTTAGTTGCCTCAACCTGAGTAGTTTAGTTGCCTCAACCTAACCAAGTAGTTTAGTTGCCTCAACCTGAGTAGTTTAGTTGCCTCAATCTAACCAAGTAGTTTAGTTGCCTCAACCTGAGTAGTTTAGTTGCCTCAACCTAACCAAGTAGTTTATTTGCCTCAACCTGAGTAGTTTAGTTGCCTCAACCTAACCAAGTAGTTTAGTTGCCTCAACCTAACCAAGTAGTTTAGTTGCCTCAACCTAACCAAGTAGTTTAGTTGCCTCAACCTAACCAAGTAGTTTAGTTGCCTCAACCTGAGTAGTTTAGTTGCCTCAATCTAACCAAGTAGTTTAGTTGCCTCAATCTAACCAAGTAGTGTAGTTGCCTCAACCTGAGTAGTTTAGTTGCCTCAACCTAACCAAGTAGTTTAGTTGCCTCAATCGAACCAAGTAGTTTAGTTGCCTCAACCTGAGTAGTTTAGTTGCCTCAACCTAACCAATTAGTTTAGTTGCCTCAACCCGAGTAGTTTAGTTGCCTCAACCTAACCAAGTAGTTTAGTTGCCTCAACCTGAGTAGTTTAGTTGCCTCAATCTAACCAAGTAGTTTAGTTGCCTCAACCTAACCAAGTAGTTGAGTTGCCTCAACCTGAGTAGTTTAGTTGCCTCAACCTAACCAAGTAGTTTAGTTGCCTCAACCTGAGTAGTTTAGTTGCCTCAACCTAACCAAGTAGTTTAGTTGCCTCAATCTAACCAAGTAGTGTAGTTGCCTCAACCTGAGTAGTTTAGTTGCCTCAACCTAACCAAGTAGTTTAGTTGCCTCAATCGAACCAAGTAGTTTAGTTGCCTCAACCTGAGTAGTTTAGTTGCCTCAACCTAACCAATTAGTTTAGTTGCCTCAACCCGAGTAGTTTAGTTGCCTCAACCTAACCAAGTAGTTTAGTTGCCTCAACCTGAGTAGTTTAGTTGCCTCAATCTAACCAAGTAGTTTAGTTGCCTCAACCTAACTTAGTTGTTTCCTGTAAAGTCGGAAGTATATTTTGAAAAAATATATAAATTGCATGCAACTAGTGGACATTGACACGTGCTGCTTAACTTTGTTCGAAAATGCACAAAAAATTAGGAGTAACTTTACATAAGATATCATACAAACTGTTGCATGAAGATACGTTGCTTATTGTCTCGCTTTTGTTTCGTTTTGTCTCTCAAAGCACTTTACAAACTCTGTTTTTAAAGATGCTATATGAATAAAGTTATTATTATTATTAGGAGGAGGAAACAGGAGAGTTTTTATTTAATGTTTGCCAAATCTAAAAGCTCATTTAGGCTTTGCTTTCCTGCTAAGAATCAGAGGAGAAGATTGATATCACTCTTGTGTGTGTTTGATAAAATATGAAGCTAGCGCCAGGAGACGGTTAGCTTAGCTTAGCATAAAGACTGAAAACAGTGAGCCAAGGTTCTGTCCAAAGGTGCTCTTTGGTTTTTAAACTAAAACCTTCTACCTTCCACCTTCAGCCAGGCTAGCTGTTTCCACCTGGTTCTAGTGTTTATGCTAAGCTAAGCTACATTTACTGTGTGGTTTAAACCACTTTGGTTGAGATGAACAAATATCGTGGTTTTGATTAAATGTAGAAGTCCCTGCAGACCTTTTCTGTGTTAAACTACACCAACATCTTTCTCAGCTAGAACCATAACAGTTTATATAAGTATTGCATGATCGGCTACTTTATTAACATTTTACTGGTACAATAAACATTTTAGAAATTTGCCAAATGTTTTAATTAACATTTCGTTGTTATGTAAATAGAAAATGGAGTTTGGTTCGAATGACAAGAAATATGCCAAAAAAAAACACCTGATATTTACAAGAAATAATCAAACAGGCTGAAAATCTAACGTTAGTAAATTAAACAAACTAATCTAGTCAAAAAAACTAACACAAAATCAATTTCCTCTGTGATTGTTAAACTAAAATCATCCTATCCAGGCAATTTAAAATACTTATATTTTCTGCTGCAACATTTTCTCCTTAAATCCACTGGAATAGTATTCAAGCCTCTTTTCTTTTTTTTGCCCTCCGTGTTAAATGAAGACATCACATCTCCAACACCGTCCTCGTATTTTATGAAGGGTCCCTGACAAATAGGGCCTCCCCGCTACGCTCGGGTGGGCACCTTCATTCCGCACTTGGCTTGTTTACATAGCACCAGGACCATTTCCACGGATTAAACAAATCACGGCCCGAGGGGGACATCCATAATCCGCTAACGGGTCACCAGCAAGACAGTTATAAATGCCTGTGTCTGGTGTTCGGGGGCTAGAATAGATGTCCGTGTCCAAAGATGACCTTCCCTGAATGCAGCACCCACCGCTCCCTGCAGTTTATTATGGGATAGGGATGGGGTGGGGGGTGGGGGGGGGGGGGGGGGGGGGGGGGGGGGGGGGGGGAGACAGAAAGAAATGCTTTGTCACAAAAATGTTTTATTAGGTTTTTATTAGAGGGCTCGTTTTAGCAAAAAGGGGGTGTTCCGGTGGAGGAGGAGGAAAAGAGGCTCGGTGATGAGAGCCCATCACCTTTTATCAGCTCCCATCACTCTCTGGATGACTTTGTGACACCTGCAGTAATAACAGGGAGACATTTCTCCCACAAACACAGAGGCCAGCGAGGACCACGGGCAAAATATTGCGAGGATCTCGGACCAATTCTCTCCATCATGCCACATTACAGCCTCGTGAATTGTTCAAATTTGATAACAAGCACTCAATTCAGGTTATTATGTAAGTTAAATTAGACTTTTGCTAAAAAAAAAAAATGAATAGATGTAGTGGCATTCAGTGGGTCCTTGAATAAAATGTAATTTGTGTGAGAATTTGTTGTATCTGTCACAAATATTCACAATTAGCCGCGGTAATTATTTGATAGTTTCTGCAATTATGACTTAAACGGTTAAATTTGGAACTGTGTGGGAGCCTAATTGGCCTAAATGCGATATTTTGCATATTTGCATAATGAGGAAATTGGTAGAAAATTGTGTTCATCCATTTGTGAAAAAAACCTATGAATTTTATGAATTTGAAAGGTCTGTTCCTGCAGTCTGTGACTTTGCTGGCGTCTCCCCCGAGGAGCGCGGCGGAAAGTGGGGCGCAGGCGAGGGGCCAAACGGGGGAGACTCGGAAGTAGGAAAGGTTTTTAATACAACTTTATGTTTGTAATCTGGCAGCTGTGAGGATTTAAATTACTTTTTTTGGGGGGGGCGGCAACAAACAACGCTGTCAGGTGACACTCAAGGTCCAAGTGACTATGACCGAGAGGTTAGTGAGGAAGGTTGATTGATTGTTTTTGTTATTCCGTGTCAAACGTTTCCAGACTGAACCAAATAAAAAAAAAAACATAATTTCATTCCACACCTTTAATTGGTTAAAAAATAAATAGAGAATATCGTATTTGTCGCTTCCAGTGAACTTTAGTGAACTTTTCCTGAACAGTTAGAGCTGACTTTCTACATTCATCTTATCGTCAACAAATCCCACGAAAAGATCAAAACTGTGAAATTATTCTACAAGTATCGTCCAGAGCGGCAGTTTATTTTGCCCCAAATACTCACCCGGAAACCAGAATGTGGATTAATCCGCTCCTGAAAATAGTCCCCGCTAGATTCACTATAAACTCCTGGAACCTGGTAATACTTCTACTCATCAGCTCTCTAATCTATAGATAAACATCTGTGTACGATACTTCTTCGAGGTCAAAGGTCAGGTGTTACTAGCAGTCAGTTTGAACATCTTGCTTCTTGAAGCTGAAGATTGAAGTTCAATCTGAAGGTTTCCAGACGTTGCCGTGTTTTTTTTATTTGCGTCATTGTTTTGCCTCTCTTTTATTATTTGTAGTTTGATGAGAATTCTGCAGTCATTAAGGTAATTTCCCCTTTAATGTCCACAGATGGCGGCTTGTTATTTGGTGTATAACATACGCTGCAATTCTCTACGGCGACAAAAACCTTTCAAAAGGTTCCTATTACAGACCCACGAACATGTCTGGTTCGCTTCCTCGTTATTTCCTTTAACGTGCATGTGGGAAACGACGACTAAAATGACTGAAAATGTGCTAAAAAACGCAGCACACAAAACAGCTAAACATAACAATATACTGTTTATGAACTATGTTTTAGAGGCCTGAACAGATGATGAGACATTAGAGTCTAAAGCTGCACAACAGCACTACTTTAATGTCGAGGCGAAGGGGGACGGATCACGGGGCGATGAAGAGGAGCAGCACTTCTTCACCGTGTGGTCGCTTCCCTCTGCCGTTCCCCAGAAGCTCATAAAGCTCACAGACAATAATGATCCCGCCATAGACTGTAATGATCCCGCCATTTCATGGGGTATTACACTATAATGATGATAGTCCTCCACATTTGCATCCCATCCAGCCTTTAGCTGCCGAGCTGCACCTCCATCTTTTTTTTTTTTTTACCTGGCACGGGTAATTTATAGAGCAAAGGCGTGAATAAGCCGCTCTGGAATAATACAAGCCGCACTTAGAGTCAGCCGCGGAGATTTATTACAGGAGTGCAAACCCCAGAAGGCAAATAGAAACACTCGCGGGGTGTGTGTGTGTGTGTGTGTGTTTGTGGTCGGTGTTCAAGAATGAAGACATCCATGACAACCCGCCAATGACAGCACATAAAGGATGATGGGGAGCGGGTGTGAGACCTGGGAGGAGGAGAAGGTGGAGGAGGAGGAGGAGGAGGAGGAGGAGGAGGAGGAGGAGGAGGAGGAGGAGGAGGAGGAGGGTGGGTGTGGTTGAATCGTAAAAATATTTGTCTGCACGAAGAAAAAAAAAAAAAAGGGATTTCTTTGCTCGAGAAATTTTTCACCACCGTTCTTTACAAACAGAGAGACACGTGCAACACAAAGACACTGCGAGGAGGAGGAGGAGGAGGAGGAGGAGGATGAGGAGGGGGAAAAAAACAACAACCCTGTGCGTATTTTACTCCGGGAGTTAATGGGAATAAAATACCTTGGTGGATGAGTGCAGATGTGTTTGATACAAATAGTCATTTTCCTATTTGCTGCCTCATTGAGCATGATGAATGATGGGAGTCAGGGAGGCGGCGTGATGAATGGCAGCACCTTGGCTCCATTGCATGCCCTATTGATTCTCCTTCTTTATTACTCCTACAACCCAGCTGGCTGCTCCTGCCCTCCCTACACTCTCTCCTCTCCACTGAGGGGGAGGAGGTGGGGGGGCTTCTTCCTACTGTAAGGGCCCACCTCGCATGTGCGTGTGTGTGTAAACAAGCATAATGTGTGTGTGCGTGTGTGTGTGTGTGTGTGTGTGCAAGCGGGCTGCTGGGAGTTCATGGATAGGGGGGGAAAATGAGTTTTCTGATTAGCGGATTAGAGGCCAAGCGTCTCTAATAGGGACTTGTCTGGGAGCTGCTTAGTTAGGAGGAGCTCTCAGGTGACAGTGAGGAGGGAATTAGACGTTAAAAGTGGGAATCAAAAGAACGACAAAGAGACACGGACTTTCCACAACTTGTGCCGGGGGTTTGAGATGAGGATCACACCCGTGGAGGAAGAATAAGTCATTTTTAAACATGTCATCTATATTTAATTATATCCGTTTAATTAAATGTAACATTTAACTTTCCCCTCAGAAATATGTGAATCCTTTTATAACGGATATTAAATTAGTATAACATATCATATATAGATCGCACATTTAAAACAACGTGCAGAATGAAGCAGGTCACAGACAAAGATATGCACAATGGGCATATTTAGCCTAACGCAAAAACTACAATGTATATAACAAATTATAGAATTTAATAGTTGAAGATAAATTACATGTTTTTGCAATGAAGTCATTTACGTTGGCACACATCTTCAACTTTTTAAGAAAGTAGAGTAATAAAGTTGAAGGTATCTTACCCAATCTTTGATTTTTTTAAATAATTTGATATATTTGATATTAACAGAATTCACTTGTATTGCTTAACGCCAACAAATCCCACAAAAAAGACAAAACGCAGCCATGAATTTATCCGACTAACAACTTGTGTGTCAACGTTGCACTGGGTAACATACACACACATTATAACAAACGTGGCCACTGTATGTTTATTTTTTAAAATGTTTATTTGGGCACACCCTTCTGCAGCTGTAAATAATAAGTGTGGATTAATCTGCCGCTGAAAATAGTCCCCAACAAACGCACTATTTCCTCCCGTTTGAGCAACATTTGATAAAAAAAAACAGAGTGCTTCGCTGATTTAGGAAGTTAATTAGCCTTTTAAAGAATGAAAGCATTTTTCTTCTTTAGGCCCACATCCCAGGTTAGAGCATCGTACACACAGCACTGTGCGAGTGGAGCCTTTAGAGACTCGACTGTAACCTCAGTCCCTCCGGCTGTCAAAACAAAAAAAGGCCTGTTCATCCATCCGTCCTCTCATCTGAGTCCACATCTGAGGGGCCGGGGCCCCCGGCCGGGACGACGGGCCCCCCGCGGGGAGTTTATTATGGACGCAGGAGCGCGTCGACTCTGGGACTCTCTGCGTGACGAGCAGCAGCTCACCGTGACGTCATCGGCCGAGAGGACGACACGGAGAAGGTTGAGATAAAAGGTCACGACAAGGAAGGATGAGGAGGCTGATCCACCGCGGCTCCAAAGTCAAAGCACGAAGAAGAGACGAACGCAAAGTTTGGCGAAAACACCGATCGTGGAAAATAATCGTTGAAAACTACGACGACGTTAATTGCATTCTTCGTCAACGGAATAAAACTAAATAATGTGAGAGACGGACAAATTAACTGCACAATCCTGGTGAGCAAAACCCAAAAGATCTCTTTCGCTGTCGCACTACAGTTATAATAAGAAGCGTATAAATCGTATAATCACATAATCACGTTCTATATCTGGCAGTAATGTTGTTGGTAGAAACAGATTTTTGGACTAACTTCATCGACAGCTCACTGAGAATTAGACAACAATACTCGCGGTGAAACGAGAAGACGATGTTGATTTATTCATCAGTTATTTAAACCCAAACGACCATTTTCCCCCCAAGCCCAACTGAGTAGTTTCCTGTCTGAATGTAACGGGCGGAATTTGACACGTGTTGCTGGACCTTCGTAGGAAAAACGCATGAAAAATCCGGACGCTTTAGCTCCTTCTCTCCAGCTGAACGCAGACAGCTTGTGGACGATCAGCCGCATTCCTGCAAACCCCACCTTCTCTTATTACCTTTGGGGGTCGAGGAGGACGACACCTGTAAACCATGGTAACTAGGCCCCATCATAGACGGCGACTGCTGCAGCCTCAAAATGCTCCGAAAGATGATTTAAAAAAAAAAAAAAATGGAAGACGGGCGACGAAAAAAAAAAAACGAGACTGAATTTACGACTAGACTGAAGATGGAAAAACGTGTCACAGGAAAGAGTCCGGATTCCCGCCGCCAAAATGAACTCCGCTGCAGAGTCACGTGACCACAGTGCGCCTCTGTGTGCGTCGTGAACACGCCGCTGCACTCGGGTCAGTGAATCCGAATCCGAGCCCCTGATTTGAAAAACAATACTCATTGAAAATAATGGGCAATCTCTGCAACTGATGAATTAAATTTCGATTCATTTCCTAAACGGGCTAGCTAGAGATAGAAATGATCCCGACCAGTAATATGCATACACACATCACCCTCCGAGACACACACACACACACACACACACACACACATCTTCGTCTCAGCTTGGCCTGCGCGGAGCTTCCCAGACTAAATTACAAATGTTTCAGTGGATTAGAGTTGCAGGACATAATGAAGCAGTGCGGCACGCTGAGAGGTAATTACCCAGCAGCACTGCTGCCGGTCTGCAGCCCTGCGAGGTGAGAGAGAAGATGAATAGCCAAAGTACAAAACCACTGACCCCTCAAAAGTTTCATTTACCATCTCTCCCTCCTCCTTGTATCTCCCTCCCCCTGGTTTTTTTCGGGGGGGGGGGGGGGGGGGGGGGGGGGGGGAAGCTTGGAAGAGGTAATCATCTAGGGACAGTTTTGGTGGGTTTGATGAATGGTGTGTGTGGCTTTGGTGCTCGTACGCACACGCACACCTATTCATCTGCTCCGGGCCTAAAAAAACCAGCCGAGCAGGGCTGGAGATGCTGAAGCTTTATTGAGTCACCAGGGCTAGTTGAGCGGGGAGACAGGGCCGGGGGGGAGGAGGAGGAGGAGGAGGAGGAGGAAGGACGGAGCGATGGAAAAGAGGACAGACCGCCTGGCTGGGAGACGTGGAGCCGATCAATTTTCCCCTCCAGCCTATCAGTCATGTCCTCTCACTCTGTCCGTTTCTGCTGATGACACACTTTCTCTGCCCATCGGCCCATTTCCAGGCCAAGAGATACAAAAAAAAAAGAAGAAAAAAAAGAAAAGTCGAGGTGTGTGTATTTGTCTCGAGCGTGCACGTGTGTGTGTGTGTGCACGTGTGTGTGTCAGTCAAGGCAGAGAAAAGAGTGGAAAGAACGCACACCTGGGGGTCGTCCGAAGGGAGCGTCGTCGAAGACGGAGGCTGGCTTCTGTCAAAGTCTCCCCCTCCCAGGAGTGCGAGCGTGGGACGGAGGAGCAAGGAGGAGGGAGGAGGGGGGTGGGGGGGGGAGCAGAGCCGAGGCCCCTCAGGTGAGGGCCCGACTCGGCCTCCTTCTCCCGGCGTGCCAGCGGAGGTGGCAGGATCCAAAGCCTTGTCAATGCATAATGCATTAGAGGGCCTCCTTCTACTGACAGCCCCCTCTGCCGCCTTCCACTCCGGCAGCCAGCCCGCTAATCAAAAACGACACATCCGAATGTCCAGACACACACACACACACACACACACACACACACACACACACACACACACACAGCAAACAGACACACGGGCAGAAATTTACTAATCAAAAAGTGTATTTCCTAGAGGCCGACTCCCAAGAGAAATCCAGCTGGAAGAAATTGGAATAATTTATTAGCTTACAAGTTTTCGTTGACAGTTAGCCGAGGCTATTTATCTCAGTAATAGAGAACGTCTCCAATGTGGCAAAATTGACCAAATCAAACAGCTTTGATCAGAAAATGAATCTGGCAAGGCTGTCTGTCTCTGGGTGTCCGCGAGGCGAGCGGGGAAACAAACAAAAGCGAGAGACGGAGAGTAAGACGGAGAGAGAGAGAGAGAGAGAGAGATTGTTTAGCAAGTGACCACGGGGAGAGAAGAGCGGGAGTGAAGGATAGGCTCACATTGCAAGTGAAATCTCTCGCTATAAATTATTATTAATTCAACAAAAAGGAGGAGGGCGATATCCAAAATGGAAGACATTGCCGGATAAATAATGTGACAGCGGTAGAACATCAGAGCAATTTGTAGAGTTTACGGTCTCTCTTCATTGAGTTTGAGACGGCAAAAAAAATATAAAAATAAACAAATGCTCCTGCTTTTTTCTTTTTTTCATACTACGGCAGCGGAATAGCTAATTCACTTTGTCAGCGACCGAAATGGAAAAGACAAAGACGGACACAGAACAGTCTTTTTTGGGGGGGGAACCGTCCGAACACAAACTGTAAAAAAAACAAAAAACGAAGGGATTCGTCGACGTCCTCGAAGCCAAACTCCCATCCCCGCGATGGTGCATCTCTCTCTCTCTCTCTCTCTCTCTCTCCGTCACTCCGTCTCAGTGACAAAGACACTGAGGCGAGCTGTAAAACACGCTTTTGACACGATCCCCGTGGCGTGCCTCTCACGGTGAGGGACACATCCATTTGCCGGTGGAGACTGACAAGACGGTTCAAAGGGTCGTTCAGGCTGACGCCGAGAGGGGACAGTAAACACACCGCAGCCGTCTCAATTAGCGGCAGGCGTGGGCCTTTGAATTCACACGGATCCCGGAGACGGGTCTCGTTACGTTAAACGCATGTCAATCACACGACAACGTGATGGAGATGGAGGAGGAGGAGGAGAGAAATAAAGATGAAAGTTTCACTCGAGTTTGTAGAACAACAACAAAGTCGTTCCATAAGCGGAAGCATAAAGAAACAAGGATTGGATCACAGAGGGAAATTTCTCCATAGACTGGCATTAGCATTGACCCCCATCCTTCCTCCTCCTCCTCCTCCCCACCTCCACCTGTTCTAGTCCTCCCTCTCCTCGTCCTCTTCCAATCTATCCGCCTAATGAATTTTTACCTGGCACAGACTGTTTTAAACTCCATTTGGACTTGTGCCTACAATTACCTCCTCAGAGTCTCCAAAGTAACTGCGCACAGCCTAATTAGTATGCATTATCAATTAACAAACTTAATAGCTGGCAGATTGATTGGATCCTCTGTAGGAGGGGAGGGGAGCAGAGCTGAAGCGAAACACAGAATGAGAAATCATCTCCCTCCGCACTTCTCATTTCTCTTGCACGCAGATTCATGCGTGTGTTTGAGGTGAGAACATGTATGACGTGTAACGAACACTAGTATGTTGTGTTTTAGATTTGTTATTATTGGGAAAAAATCCATTAAATGTGTAAAAATATGAATATATTGATGGGAAATCTAAGCTAGTGTAATATGTACTGTATACTGATGGGAAAATACTGCAGCGGAAGAAGTATTCTGATCTTTTACTGCAGTAGAAGTAGTAAGTAGAGCAGAATTATTTGCAAAAAATACTTGGGTGTTGTTGTTTTATTAAATATTGGATTAATATTTCTGATGCAATCATGAGTATTTCACCGTCTTAGCTGATCGAGGTGGAGCTAATTTCTACTGTTTTATGCCGTGGGGGTACTTTTCCAACAATATACGAGCAATCACAGGTTTAGCATGTAACATTTAAAATCTACAAAGTAAAAAGTATAAAGGTAGAAAGCAAGACAACTTGGAAATACTCAAGTAAAGTAAGTACCTCAAAATTGCAGGTACGTAAATATACTGGGGTTCCTCTTCACCTTGTAAATAAAAAATACATTTACAAGTTGTATAAATGTTATGAAATACATATTATACACATATTATTGTATACATATTATACACATACCAAATAGTGGAGGAAGTATTCAGTAAAAGTAGCAATACTGCAATATAAAAGTAAGTAAAAGTACACCCACCGTATGCTAGTGTTATAGATTATATTACTATTATGTATAGGATTAATATTATGGACGCATTAATGTGAGTATTGAGAGTATTTTACTGTTGTAGTTGGTAGAGGTGGTAACTATTGATTAGTTTAATCTAATAAATAAATAAGTGACAATGTTCCCTGCATGAATTGTCGTGGCATAAAAGTATGAAGTAGCATAAAATAAAGTATTAGGCAGTAAAGGACACTTCCTGTAATTCAGTATCAGGAGCCTTGTGAAGGAGAGAGGCGGCTGACGGAAGCTGCCGGCGGTGAAAAATGAAACGGCGTTAAGTGGCAGCCATGGGAGGCATGTTAGGCAAAAGAAACCAATTTGTCAGGGAGATGAAAATGATAGTTACGGCGAGCATTCATTTCCTGGACATTGACGTCGCCGTTAAATTTGTGCTGTCTGACATAAAAGTCGCTGAATGGAGAGGAACGTCTGCATTTTTCACTCTTCTTGTAATTAACGACACCTGTTCCAAAAAAAAAAAAAAAACTTTTTCTTTCAAAATCACTCCAGGAAACAGACTTGATGCTCCCGCTTTGTGTTTTTAAAACCTAAAGAAAGCTTTGCATGGATCCAACCAGACTTCTATTGAAAAGTCTTCATGTATTTGCATTATTTAGGCGCCGCGTGGTGATATTTGTCAGAGTTAAAGTCTGTAGCTCGAGCAGCTACTTAGCGACACCGCCGGTCCAGACTATTTAACGGCGGTGTGCGTTGCGGGGGTAAATAATCCACCTTAATATCGCTCCCCATCCACGGCACTAATGCCTGAATAACATTCATAAACGCATTACCAAAACACGTTTGACAGACTCGTTTTAGATGCAAATTGGCCGATACGTCCTCGGCTTTAAGTGCGCTGTCCGCGGCGCGAAGAAATTACTGCTGCATCGATTCCCCGCATGCGCGTTGTAATGAATCCAAAACGTTTTCACCTGACTCGAATGGTTTGATTAAAGAAACTCGGCTATTTACATAAATATCAATAAGAAGACATTATGACAATTACCCGCCCTATTGGCCACAAACTTTATATGCTTGAAAATATACTTTATTTTCATTAGGAGGCATGAAATGCAGTCATTAGTGCATTAATTAAAGCCACTATAAACAATTATCTGGGTTAGTTTTTCAGTTATCCTGTAATGGGTCATTGTTGTGATAGCATCAACAGCGCACTGAGACTAATTCCTACACAATGCCACTTAGGACAGAGCAAAGGCCGGGAATTTGCTTCAGCGCCGAGATGAACAAATAGAACATTGTTTGGTCTTTTGTGGAGGTTTTCTGGGGGAGAAACGGTACCTCAGCACATCAGCAGAGTCCGGAGGATGAAGAAAAAAAACAATCTATTACCTGGTGCAAACACCGGTTGTCCAGATAGTTCATAGCGCGGTAATACAGCGGCAGAAATGTGCTGTAAATGCAGGGAAGCAGCGAAATTGAAGAGTCACATACAATGAGTGTCACCTCAGGGGGAGTGGGGGGGGGGGGGGTGGAGGGTGGGGGGGGGGGGGGGGGTAACTGGTGAGTGGCCCTGGGGTGGAGGGGTGGGGGACAGATGCAGCAGGACTCTCTAAAACACTGCAGCAACTTTGAAGAAAACAACAGAAACTTATCTTTCCCTAAATGTTAAAAACTGCGGCAAGTTGGGCAATCGTCTTAAAATAAAGTTTGTTCAATTAAAAATTTAAAAAAAGTGTGATTTCAGAAAACCAGTGAAGGATCAGGAAGATAAATTGATCGATTGGTTGGTGAATTAATGAGCGACTACTTTGATAATCAACGTTCTCAGATGTGAGGATTTACTGCTTTTCACTGTCGCATATGATATTACATTTTGTATTTTGAGGTTTTGAAGACATTTGTTTCCGAGCACCAGCCTCTCATTTTACTGCAACAGTCTGCTATACCTGCAGTCCTGGTTCTGGTTCCCCGGGGCCTCCCTT